>CXYZ01012692.1:5288999-5314117 GCA_900006705.1 Sonneratia caseolaris | reverse complement strand
TTTTATTTATAATATTTAAATTTAAATTTCCATATAAGTAAAAAAAAAAAGAGTAAGGGGTAATTCGGCATGAATATAATATATTCTCGTTGTTTAAATTTAAAGAAGAAGGCCTGCCTGTGTAGTCCGCGAACGTCTTGCTCCTAATCAATGATTTCCGCTTTTCTTCTACGTTGAAATATATATATATATATATATATATATTAAACTTAAATTAATTACAATTCGATAAATCTATGAATATTGACCGACTCATACGGAGCACATAGCCACCGCAAACATTTTAAAATTAAAAAAAAACACTTCAAAAGTTAATAATTATTTTTAACTATAAAAGATCAACGGAGTCATTTGAATTATTGTATTATTTACATTTTTAAGAAAAAAAATCCAGTTATCTAATCCACTGCCAACATATAATCTCATATTTTCTAAATTGGCTCGAAATTTAGTTATCTATCCAATTTTATCTAATAATAAACTGATTTAACTCAGGTTTATATTAGTCATGGTCTATGAGTCTTATGAATATACCATGTTATGCATGACCGAAAATGTTATGCTTGTGTATATGATGGATTGATTTATTTTGAGTTATGCTTAGCGAATTGCTCTTTGAACTCCTTTACAGCATTGGCAATAAACCCAAATAATAAATTATGGAATTAATTCATTACCAACTGAGAAATCCTATATATATTATCATAATTACTGTATATTACAGCTAATTGTTATGCTCTGGAGACCGTCGATTGTCACGGATCCAGAAAGGTACACAGGAATCAACGGTTACGATGAATCAAAAAAGTCAAGTAGGATTTTGCCAAAATGAAGCCTAGCCCACCCCCCTCCCTCCTGCCCCAATAAATATCCAGGCACAGCCTCCTCCAATCCCTCACACCAAGGAGCCTAGCACCCATTGAGCTAGCTAGCCTCCCCTTCCTTCTCCAATTGTTCTATCTCCTCCTCTCTGCTTCAATGGAGTTTGATGAGGCCAACTTCAGGGATGAATTTCCCTACTATTCCAACCTCTTCCTTGAAAACAACCCCAAGCAAGACTCCATCAACTTGGTGGGCAGCTCCAATGCTACTGGTTTCCAAGCCCTTCTGAACAGCAACCCATTTGTCAACCCATTTTCAACCCACCCTCACCATCTGCATCAAGATGCCCATGGTCATGGTCATCCTCCTGTTGACAACCATCATCATGGGGTCTTCCCAACTGACTTGAACTTTGACCCTCGGTACGCCATGTCTGGGAGCCATGTCGGTGCTGATGATTACCATCATGGTCACGAGGGTGATGTTGGTCACCACCAACAAGATCATCATGTTGATGGTGATGAGCCCATGATTCCACTGGAGCATATCCTTACCTTCCATGACCTGAACATGATGCCGGAGGACAATATCGGTTCATCTGTGAGTCCTGTTGCTGATGCTGATGAGAAGAAATGGAAGAGGGAGAAGGTGGTGGAGGCAACACCGGAGAAGGAAACCGTCCAAGGAGACCCTAATGCTCCCACCGAGATCACCATCCGGGTCAAAGGCCAGTGGTCTCCTGAGGAAGACAGGTATATAGAAGGGTCTTGTCCTTGGAAGAGGACATCATACATACATATATATAATATATGTGTGTGTGTGTCGTACTTCCACTTTTCACTACATGCTACTCAAAAATTCGAAGGCAAAGGTATGGCTGACTTGAACCAAAGTCGAGTAATTAATCCCACCAAATGATAAAATTCTCCAAATTACAGACCTTCTTCAATTATAGGTTCGGATAAAAATTTTACTTAAAGGAAAAACACATTAAAACTACCTATTTCAAACCCATTGATGAAAAAGGTTGAGAGCAAGCGATTCTTCACTGATCATCGACATGTGAACTCCACTGCATAAGGATTTTTCCTTATTTCTGCAACAATTCTTTTTGCAGGAAATTGATTAAGCTGGTGGGGCGTTTTGGAGAGAAGAGATGGGCGCTGATCGGAAGGAAGCTGGGTGCCAGAGTCGGGAAGCAGTGCCGAGAGAGATGGCACAACCACCTGAAGCCTGACATCAGGGTTCACACACGTGCACCTTTCCCTTATTGCTGCTTTCCATCATTGATCAAGTTTCTTCCTTTCATAAGCTGTGATTGATCGTAAGCATATACACACCGGACAGATCTATTAAATTTGTCAAATGGACAGTCTAGCGATGGATTCAAGGGGAAAAAAAATATATACCATAGCTTGAAAAGAAAAATAGGTGAAAGATAATGGAATTTATATAACGTCTTATGGGGTTCTCTTATCGGATCCTCACATCCCTTGTTCTCATGGATTCACATGCATGATGCCCCTCATTGCATAGGGGAGAGGGATGTAAATCTCTCCATGTTTTGTGTGCTTTTAAATTTTGCTTTATGCGGAAATTAATGCGCATCATTATCTTTACCGACGTGCGTCGGTGGCGTTTAGGAAGCAAGTTACGTCACTTGCCTTCTGAAAATGCATATTTTGTAACAAAAATAACTAATACTTCACATTTCGCGACGCGTCTCTCATGCCGTTTCTGAATCGTTCTCGCACACTCTGCTCCCTCCTATTTCATCGACGATACCCTTCCCTAGATTCTAATGGATAATTTAAAAGTTTTTTTGAGAAGCGGTCCTTGTTTTTACATTCCAATTCCGTTCCATTCCCTATTCTATCTTCTCTTTAGGGTTTTCTGCTTTCCTCTTTCCTTCTAATCCAGCACTAATTAGAACTGAAAACCCTAGGCAGATCGGACTACGTCGATGGCTTAACCCTAAACCTAGGTGGCTAAACTAGACCCCCTGTCCCAACCGGAAGATGTCGATAGCATATAATCTCCAACAGCACCCTCTTGAAATGTCGAGATGTCGATAATGCCCAAATGACACAGAAATTTTGATGTTTATGAATTCATGGTTTTTTTCCGCAGAAGGACGGGTGGAGCCTCGAGGAAGACCTGATCCTGATACAGGCCCACAAGGAGGTCGGAAACAAGTGGTGCGTGATCGCAAAGCGTCTGCCTGGGAGGTCCGAGAACACCATCAAGAACCACTGGAATGCTACCAAGAGGAAGATGCTCTCGAGGCGCAACAGGCCCACTGTCAGCTCGAGCAATGGTGGCGGCTCCGCTCTCCTTCAGGAGTACATCAGGAGCACCCTCCCCCCAGCGCTGCTCGTCAACTATATTAACAACAACAGCAGGAACAGGAGGGGCGCCAGACCGGCAAGTGAACCGGTCGCTGCCGAGAATAGGATGGCGATCAGGAACATCAACCTAGAGCTGCCTCCAGCTGGTGACGAAGGCAACGGAGAGCTGATTAACCCTTGCCTGAGTGTGATGGGGTATCTTCTGTCGGATCAGGCTCAGGCTGAAGTCGGTGGGACGTCCAGGGAGAGCCAGGTGGCCCTGAGGAAGGAGATGGACCTGCTGGAGATGATCTCTCACAGGCGCTCCTGAACCGAAATCCAAACTTGGTCACAGAAGCTTAAAATGGTGCTAATGCCGGATGATGCTGGTGGGAAATAGACGATTGCCGGATGGAAGAAGCACGTCGATGTGCTGCTCAAGTTCTCAGAGAAACTGGTTTAATAAATTATGGGTGTCTTTCATTAGTTCGAGTCCATCGCTGGTTTGGCGCCTGTCGTTGGTCTGGTATCAGCTGTCGTCGTCGCTGTGTCCGCCCGTCCGTTCTGTGTCTGTGGTTGGCTATGTGTCTGTCGTCGTTGTAGTTTTGTGTTTTCTCATGCCCTGCCGCCATCGGCGTTAGGGTCGTAATGGATCTGTTTCGTGCCCGTTGGTTTAACGTTATGGGGTTGTCTGAGAATGTACTGGGAATATCATCATCTCGTGGCATTGGAGGGTGCACTTACCAACGCTCGAGACAGTGTAATCGGACATATAAAGTGTCATATTTTCTGTTTCCCCATTAGCATCTAACTGTCAGCGTCCGAATACTCTATTCACCAATTAGTAAGTTTAATCCCACTTAGAAATTGAAAATTCAACATCTGAGCTGTTTTGGAAGGATAGAGCCGATCTAGCAACGGCGCCAGCATTTTCACTTTTCACTTAAAACTGTATCCCATATAGGCACAGAATTAAAGCTTTGAACCACAATTTTAAAAATCGAACTGGCCAGCCTGATTCGATTGGGAACCGGTCATTTACATGATCTGATTTCTAAAATTAATCAAATTGTAATAAAATATTGTTAGCTCCTATTCAACCGGTATGATAAATGAATATAATTAAATTAGTAAAAAAAATTGTTGCATCAAAATTTTTTTAAAAAATATAATTAACTTATTTTACTAAATAAATATTTATATCTTATATTTTATATTNTATATCATAAATTAATTCAACTCATTACCTCCTCAGCTATTAATTAATTCTCAACCCAATCCAATTTTAAAAATTATGTTTTGAACCTGCGAGTAAATATGCTGGGAAAAAATTTGTCCAATGGGCCTCACTTTTAGTCCTTACCATGCTGGGCCTTTGTCCTGTAGCCATTGTGCGCCGCAATGCCTAATTTACTTTTTTGGCCGACCAAGGATTGTCTGAGAGAATTGATGACGACGAAACCAAATAGGCGTAATTGGGTTAATACTCGGAAGACGGTAGAAGTGGAAGCAATTTTCACCATCACCCATGAACCGAATCAGGCTTCATCCCGTGGAATGCTATAGTTTTTTTCCTTGAAACTAAGGGTTTCTCTTCATCTCACTGCAGAAATGGATTCCAAACGTTCTAAACGCACTTGAGTCTTGCGAAGGTCAAGTAACCAGTGTGCCCTCTAGCCTCAGCGGAAGGCCTAACAATTACACCAGGACTCGAAATTTCATCGCCCTTGTTTGCTTCATTCGTCTGTCTTCTCTTGCGAGGAGGCCCCATGGGAGACCCATCATCGTGCCCCTGAGAGGAATCTACCTTCACTTCTCGAACTTCGTATGTGCGAAGGAGAATCTCAAAAGTCCTTGTATCTACGATGCAAATGAAAAGCAAACCCATAGTTAGGAAATCAAGCAACCAAGTGTGCAGCTGCAGCATGCAATACATTGTCTTTCTTGTGGTTCAATATTCGAGGAAAAACTCGAAAGCCTACTGGAAGTTAGGAAGATGGCTTATTAATTTCTAACCTGTGAAGTTTGTTCGAAGAACTTCACATGATCGCTGGACTTGCTCAATGCAAGGTGAGAAAGAGCATAAAGTTCCGTCGAGTTTCAGCATCTTAGCCACTGAAGGAATAGCTAGCCACGGCTGAGGTAGGTCCAAGAAGACTGAGTCAGCCCGGCCACAGAATTCTTCTGGAAATCCCTCACCCTGAATATCTCTAACACCGACAGTGACTAGGCTGCTCACCCCTGTTTTCTCAAAATCTTCCCTGCGTAACAAGAGCCAACAAGGACTATTAGAATTCATGAGATTCACCTTTGATGGAGTATTTTCCTGGAGAACAAGCAGAAATTATGTATCATAGTGAAGCTGCATCCTACTCTGAATATTCAAGAAGAGAATGCAAATCAATTATGGTCTGTAAGGCTAATGCAGCACCAGTAAAACATAAAGAAAAATCCTATTATATAAGTGATCAGGTACAACCTCTTACACCATGTCAAATATTTAAAATAAAATGAGAGGAGGATAACACTACCAAGAAAGATAAATTTGGTTGACCATCAGCTATGGAACACTAGCTTATCTGTGTCGCAATTTCTTCAACAGAGCCATTACAAAAATGTAACCCGGGAAATAGAATGATTGCAATGGCAAATAGAAGTCCAAATTTTCCGATAATGAAAAACTAATAAGCCAGTAGCAAAATTGTTAGGCATGGGTGCTAGCTAAAATCCGCCACAATATCAGAGAATAACGTGTAACATTACCTAGCTGAAGCAGCCCTGTGCTCGTGAAAATCAAATGTGTAGATGTGACCATGAGGAGCCACAGCCCTGGCAAGAGAGGTTGTGAGGGAACCACTTCCAGTCCCAGACTCGAGAACCAAGCACCCAGGAACTATTTCCAAGTACGTGATCACGAAACTTATGTCGGCAATATAAAGGATCTGAGTCCTGTGGCTTAGAACCAGTGTCCAAAGTTCAGGAGTTGGGGCCAGTAAGTATACAAACCCACCCTTGTTGCTGTAAACCTTGGAGCCAAAGGGCTTGCCAATCCAATCTGACAGCTTAAAAACACCGAAGCGGTTTTCAAATACTGATCCCTCATTAACTTTAACAGCTTTCATGACATCATGCCTCTCATAAATTATGACTAGATCTCCATAGTTGATGGATCTAGTGAAAGAGAGTTTTTTCGAGGGGTCAATCAGGAACATTTGGAGACTCTGCTTTGGCTCAACTCCAATGCAATAGAAAACAAATTCTTCCTGTAAAAAAAGTATACTGTAATAATTTAATCAGGAAAACATGAAAAATAGTTAAAAACAAGACAACGGATAACTCCATCTCTCAAGTAAGCTAATTTCGACTTTAGGCACCAACTTGTTTACCAAAATACCATGATAAGAAGAACAAGAACAAGTTGGTTTTTTGGAACAAACAACAACCCATTCTAGATTCGGTAAATTCCCTCGTGGCAACAACTTCCAAGATTCTGCATATCACACACAGTGCAGTTATTTGTCTCCCTAAAGCCACCGTGCAACAACGTCCCGTCACTCATATTAAAGCAGTTCCTGACACATTGAGCTCACAGAGTCCTATGAGCATACTGGGATATGATACTAAGTAACACAAATAATGAGGGCTAGATTATGAAACGGTAGCTGGGAATCCCTTTTGCAGCCGGGCGGGTCCCAGTCTTCCACAATCAGATCGAAGTATCTACGACACAGCAACTGGGCATATGAATACAATTCAATGCACAAACAAGTACCTAGCAACCAAATTTACTTTCTGGGGATTCTAGCTATGAATATTTTTTGCCAATATCAGCGGAAGAACCCAGGAACTCACTCGAGAGAAGCTTCAAGACGGAGAATCCACAGAGAGAGTGGGAGAGATTGTAGCTAACACTAGGAAAACTGGAAGGAGTCGACGACTGCTGATACTCTTCCTTCACGGAGACAGTTGGGCTTGGACAGGACCGCCACAACCGACTGCAAAGTAGAGCAAGAAACCCTCTGAACCAGACGGCGAGGCACAAGAAGAGGATACGACGATGTGCGGGTCGAGTCGAGGCCGTTTCGTCCGCTATATTTGGGCGGTACACACTGTAATCTTCTGTCACAGCATCGAGCCCAATGGGCCGACTGTCAGCAGCAATTCTCAAGCCCAAACGGTCAGATATATACTTTCCCTAATTACAAAATATCTATATTCTATAAAATTCAGAGCCTAATGCCTTATTTTAAGGAGATAAAGCGTCCAACCAACTCGAGGAAATCATGTTGGAAAATGCTCGACTTTCCATTGCAAGACAGCTTTCCGACGATTCATACTAAACTGACTTCAGCTCTCCAGCATATAAGAGAAGGTCTTAAGCATTATTTCTTGAAGAGATGGTAGAAATTTCCTACTATGGAAAGTCCACCGCTTGTGTTGCTATCTGCAGGAGGGAGGGCTCTTATCGTTTGTGGTGAAAATGAGAGGAGAAATGGGGATGAGGCCGCCATGGCCCCCCACTTGAGATATCTGGTGCCCTCATGGCCCTTCACTTTGGATCACATCATGTCTCTGGATAAAGCCCCTCTCCTTATATAAAAACCCTAAATCTAAGACAACCCCCCAACCAAAATATCCCGGAAAATATCTCACGCGGAGACCACCTCTTCACCTTCTCTCCCTCTTATCTTCTCCTCCACCATTTCTGGTTCCAGAGAAGGAGAATTAATGGCTCATTATCATGAACACCAGCTGCCTTGTCTGCACTGCCAGCCGCACAGCTACATCCACATGGTAAATGCTTATACTCTCATGGTGAAAAGTCGTCATCCCGGCTGATCTCTTCGCCCGTAAACTGATCCCCGAATCCGTCACGGGGCCGTGCAGGTTCAGCATCTGATAGAGAGGTGCATGTGCTTCCGCATGACCATGGACGACTGCATCCAGGCTCTCGCCAAACACGCCGGAATCCAGCCCGTCATCACCCTGACAGGTTCTTCCCCTTCTTCTCCTTAATGACCCTCGTATTCTCTCCATGTTTAAGAACCGACATCTCTCGTGATCTAGACTTTATGTGAGCTTTTACACCCTCTGGGATCCGGTTTATCTGGAGAGACCAATGCGTAATGAGCAGATTATCTCTTGTTCCGTTTCCCTGCTCGGATTAGCAACTGCATCGTCCAAGGCAGAGGATTTTATACATGTTTGTTGTTCGATAACACAGTTTTGTTGGGCTCTTGTAGTGTGGAGAGAGCTATTTAAGGAAAACAGGAGCTTCTTTCGAGCGTATTACCGTGTTGTCTCATCGCCCCCCCGGCAGCTAAACATCAGCAGTAATCACTAACGACTCTATTGTTAGCAACAATTCTTCTTCTGTATAACTCCATCATATTGCCGGACTACTACTCTTTTTTTTCTTTTCTTTTCTTTTTTTCCTCATCAGTAGCATAGATTTGTTGAGGTGGTGAGGTGTCACTCTCTCTTTAACCAAGATTTCACCTTGGAGTAGTATGAACATATAATGTACATGATTGATAAAGCTCTGCTTTTTGTGAATTACGTATCTGCATGCTGTGTCCTGTGTTCCTATATGCTCACGCATTTGCCAATTTTGACAGATTATAACCCGAGTGATCAGAGGATGTGCACAGTGGAAGAAGAAGAAGAAGAAGAAGAAGACAGTGGAGATAAAACATATATCAGTGGAAGAATAATCAATCAACGTAGATCTAGCTAGATATGTATCATACAACCCCTTTGAGGATTAATTTTCGGGTCTAGTAGTTGATGCTCATATTATATCAAGAAACGTGCACGGCCGACAGGTTTTTCAATCCATATGGTTGTTTTGAGGACAAGAAGTCTAAACTGAGACAGTGACTAATATAAAATAAAGATCAATGAAAGTCGGATTCACCTTGTATGATTCAACTGTCAGACCTGAAGAAAACTATGTCCGATGAAGGGGAGACGAAAATAGCCACTTGTTTTGATCATTTATCAATAAAATTAATATTACCCCAATTACAAATGAT
Source organism: Sonneratia caseolaris (assembly GCA_900006705.1). Taxonomy (NCBI): domain Eukaryota; kingdom Viridiplantae; phylum Streptophyta; class Magnoliopsida; order Myrtales; family Lythraceae; genus Sonneratia; species Sonneratia caseolaris. The sequence continues at coordinate 5,304,933 of CXYZ01012692.1, read as the reverse complement.
AAAGATTCACGACTGTATGCAAAAATATATTTAAGTTCATGAATTAAAAAAATAATTATATTAAAATTTTCATGTTTTTGTTATTGGATTATATATATTTTAAAATAATTTTCGATCATATATATTTGATTTTGTGATATATTTAAATATTAATTCTAATCGTGTGCTGACATATCAGTTATTTACTAATATGGTATATCGATAAATTGCTGACATGCCATGTAGATGAGATAAAATTCGGTTGATGTGATGTAATAACATAGCAAAATCCTACCAACATGTCCTATCACATAACATTATTAAATGTTATATCAACAAATTATTAAAATTAAAATTTAATTATATTATAGAAACAAATGTATATGACTAGTAAAATTATTTTAAAATATATAGAATTTTAAGTGAAAAAAAAATAAAAAATTATTGTAATTCTATTATAAAAATATATGTAGATAGAAGATGTATATAAAAATGTAATTTGACACATTTTTTATTGTTTAAATTTTATAAATGTAAAATTCTCGTCAAATTTTATATTAAAAAAAGGGCAAAGGAAAATTATTGTAATAAAAGAGGCTTGCCACCAAAATTTTACGTTGGACATGTATAGAATCTTTTATATGTGCAGTGAAAATTAAATGAAATTTATCAATAAATTAATTTAACTTAAATTTAAATTTCTAAATATTTCAGAGTCTACATCAAAAAAACCATTTTTTTTATGACCGCGGTTGTAAGATGTATTACAGAGCGGAGTCCGGGTCAATTTGTCTATAGCCCGGCCCGAAAAGGGATTTGTTGGCGGCCCTCCACCGAGCCCGCTTCCTGACGTGGCGCAAACGACAGTAACGGCCGTGAGAAACGGAAGACACCGTCACGCCACAGTGACGTGACGTCTCTTTTGCTCCTTGTGCTGTGGATGAGAATTTGATCGCCCGGGACTTCCTCCTCTTCTTTCTCCTCCATACTTGCACATGGTTCAAACCCCAGGTCGACGATGGAGGCAAAGCTTCTCATGCTTTTACTGTTCCACGTTCAGTGAATTCGACGTCAGGAATCGTTTGTTCTTGCTGAATTTTCCGCTTCTATGACTTGCAATCGCTGCGAGCTCAAATTCTTCCACGCAGGTAAGTGTTCTCATGTCCTGCTCGATTATACGCTATACTGGTTATCTTGTCTGTGATCGGGAAATTGAACGAATCAGTGGGGTGGACCCATCGGGAAGCTTCAATTCTGATTGCTGTTTGGAATGTTCTGCTCAGAATTATAGGCGTTAGGCTAGGTTCAATTCAATTCCTGAAGAATCAGTTCGGAACTTGTATCTGAATTTTGTTTGGTATTTGCATGTTTCCTTCCTTGCGATGTGAATGCCTTTAGCTTTCCATATAAAGTTAAACTTTTGAAGCTGGCATACTTGCCATCAACTCTTTACGAACTTCAAAAGGAATACAGAGTTTTGGCTGTAAAGGTGGCCTTTTGCTGGAGTTTTACCAACCCGTCTTGCTTTGCTGATCATTAATCTGTCACTCAAAGAACTTGATTTGCTTGGTTTTCTCCACTTGGAGAAGAAGTGGAGTGCGATTCACTCCATTCCTCAACCTCATGTTTGCTGATCCAAAGCCGAGCAATTTTTTTTCCATTTTTCAGTCCCTGCCCACTTAGACTCAGTTTTTATATTTTTATACTAGTAAAGTTGAACAGAGCAATTATTCCATTTCAGTTGAACCGTGTCTCCTCTCTTTTCAACGATATATTAGAATTTTTATTTGTAATAATGATGTTTAATTAACTGACAGGATGAAACTGGAGGTTGCTGTTGCTGATATCGATTCCGCTGGCTATTGGTTGAACTGGAGGGTCCTAATATGTGCCACTTCAGTTCTAGCATCGATATCTTTAGCTTCATATATCATATGGAAATATGAACGCTTCAAACGATCAGAATATGATCAAGGAGAAACTGCAAATGTAGGATTGTTCTTGCAGAATGATCAAGCATGGAAACCATGCCTCAAGCAAATCCACCCTATCTGGCTCATGGCTTTCCGCATTATTTCATTCTCCTTGCTTCTGACCACGTTTATCATCAAAGTCATCGAGCATGGTGGTCACATATTTTTCTTTTATACTCAGTGCGGCTTCTCATTGTACTCTTAAATCTGATACATCTATTTCCTTTGATGTTAACAAGACTGAGCTGTCCCTGCAAAATATTCAGTGGGAAAAGTTGGCTTCTTGGCAAGAAAGAATCTTGGGAGATAAAAATACAATAGTGTCTTGCAAGATATTTACTACCACAGAAATTTTATTCCCAGGCTTTTGGCATCAACTTTTAAGTGTAATAATGAAAAATGACTCTATATTATATATAGGTTAAGGGAGGTCATATCTTAGTGAACCGCTAGATTTCTAATAATCTGATCTGCTGGATTCAATGAAAAGAACTTCATCAGTCAATGTCATTGTTGCTTTTGGAAATAGCTTTTTTAACATTTCACTGGCTGATCTCATTCTTTATGTGTTGGCAGGTGGACACTCACTCTAGTGACAATATATTTTGGGGTATGCATTCTCATTTTTTTCCTAGCAAGATGTGAGTTAGGAATCTTGATTCTTATCATTGGCAGACTAGACCTCTTCATTCCACCTGACTGTGCCATCATATAAATGAATAATATAAAGTCTGTTCAATATATTTACAATTCCTTTTTTGTAGTTTGGGTCATTGCTCTCCAGTTATGGCTGTTACCAGTATCAAAAGTATAGCTGTTGTAGTTTAATTGATGATGCTGAGATAGATGAAGAAAATGGATCAGAATTATACCGGCCTCTCCCATGTCAATACAAAAGAGATAAATGTGGGATGGAAGAGCTCTCAAATCCTCAAGAGCAAAAATGTTTTCTACAGGCTGCAGGAATTTGCAGTCGCCTCTTTGAAATCATATTTCAGGTGCTCTCTCATAAGTTATTGCTTTTATTGTAATTGGAGAGCAGAAGTTTGTGCCCAAACAGTGAGTGCTAACCGCAGATTGTTCTTGAAAAATTCGTGCTTACAGAATTCTTCCACCTCACTGCCTTCTGCCCTTGCTTTCTCAAAATGATGATTCCATTTTTTCTTCCCAGCATTCCGCACTTGGCATTACTTGTGCAAAAATTTGAGTCATTAATATTCCTTGGTTACGGATAGCTATGGAATTCTGTGGTATTGATATTTTGTGCTATAATTGCTGAACCTTATACTCTGATAAAGCCTTTCCATCTCCTTGGATTACACGCTTGGGCTGTTGATTATGCTTTGATAAAACCTTATGAATTGTTGATAGCTGTTTGAATTTGCAGCTCACCTTCATTTGAAAGGTCTTGTGCTGATGAAAATTCGTTGCTCATAGTTTTAAACTGTTTTCCGTTTTTTATGAACAGATGAGTGCTGGAGCCGTGATGCTTACTGATTGTGTATATTGGTTCATAATCTTCCCATTCCTAACAATCAGAGACTACACTTTGAATTTTGTAAGTGCTCACATTTTGGTGGAAATAGTGCTTCCTTTTTGAATGTTAAATGAGAAGGGTTTCTATCCAATGTCTCCAAGAAGGTGTAGGAGTATCATATAAAGATTTTTAGCACAAAAAAGATTTAAGGCTGACCTGACTTCAAGAAGATGTCAGAGGCTTTATCACATCAAAAAATAGATGTGCATCTCATCTGTATCCCTTGGTCATACCAAATATCGCTGTTTGATGTCTTTACCAGAAAGCCCTGTAATCACTACATCTTTTCCCATGTAGCTTACATTGGACGCTGTTTCTTGTCCCTGTCTTGCACATTTCCCATGAGATCCATTTTCATTTTCATGAATGACTCGTTTCTTCCTTGTTCCTGCACTTTTCTGCTTTCTGCTCCAATGTAATCTGCAGATGCCATTTTCACCCATGATTGTTATGTTGCATCTATGTTGTATGCAACGTATTGCAGATGACGGTGAATGTGCATACGCTGAATGTGATTCTACTACTAGGGGATGCAACGTTGAATTGCTTGGTAACTGCAAGTAACTTTCTTTTTGTCTCTATATATATATGTTTTCTATACAAACCAACTAGTATCCAAAAACCAAGCTAGGTTGGCCCACTAAGGGAGTAAAGCTCTCCCAACATAAATTCTTTTTTATTCATAAGATTTGAACCCGAGACGTTATTTAAGAGGAAGAAATGCCGGATCATCTTAACCAATTTATGTTGGTTTGTCTCATATTGTTGAATGTTCGATAATCCTTCTTATGTTTTCGGAAATTTATCTAGCGGGTCCCCTGGCACCGGATTTCATACTTCATATTGTGGACGGGTGCTTTTGTCACCTTCCAGTGGATTCTTCATGCTTGCATCTCTGTCTGGTAACATCCTTAATCCTCATTCGACACCTGTATGGTCTTCTTGCATCAAAATCATACAAAACTTCACAACATTGCAGGTGGCCATACCCGTTTCTTGACTTGTCATCCCCATATGCTCCATTATGGTACGATAACTCATATGTTTTGAACGAGCAGAGATCACAGAGCATATCATCGAATTATAATTTGTGTTCGCCTTGATGTTATGTTTTTTTTTAATCAATAAAATGCCTTAATGTCATGGTTATTATAATAGAAGTTTGCTTGTACTGATTCCTTTTCTTTTGTTGTGGTGTGCCAAATTTTGCAGGTACTTGCTGATGGGATTGTTGCACATTCCCTGCTATGGCGTCTTCACATTATTTATACAAACAAAGCATAGATTATTCTCCAGATTGTTTCCCGATTCCTTTATGTGCGGTCTTGAGTAGTAACTATGGGACTCCTGGAGGTTCTAATATCTTCTTGGCTGGTCACGGGGGAACCTCGAAATATGAATTGTACATGAGAAGGTGAAATTCAGTCAAATGATGAACTTTGCACATGAAGATATTTGTTCAGCTGAACCAATTCTAATTTGTAGAGTGTTATCTGTCTAAAATGAAGCCGACTTCGCACTGAGTAAACCCAACATTTGTGTACAATCCTATCTGTTCGTTTAAACTTAACAGGATTCATCTCAGCCCAAACTGATAAGCTTAACTTCCTAATGACATTCTAAGTGGAGAATGGAGGGTACTAAAGAACTTGAAACTCTTTACTTTGGATTCACAGATAAAATGTCTTAAGACCACGCAAATAAAGCAGATCCATTTTACAGGAACTGACACAAAAACCAAGTACAACAGGAGCAAGGCAACTCCATTATTATCAACCACATAGATTCACCAACAAAGCAACTGTCACTCTTTAAGAGGCCTTGACAGCTCCAGCCTGAGTCAGCAGCGGCACAAGCTTCCCCTCACCGTGCATAGCTGTGGTTTCTGAAAGAGAGGTTGGAATAAAAGTGAAAAACCACCGGCGATGTAAAGGACTCAGAAGCCTCTATTGGATGGATTAAGGCATTCGGACGACTTACTGTCACATCCACCGATGTGGTTCCCTCCAATGAACACATTGGGCACTGACCTCTGTCCAGTCCACTCTGCCAGCGCGGCCTGAACTTCACCTCCATCCACTTAATCACATCAAGTAATATATAATATAAGTTCCAAACCAACATTAATTTGGTTCATGGGACAAAGGAAATCAGATCTATTACTTATCCATTGAGTACCTATGGATGAACGCATACACATTTGTTAAATGGGGAGCTCATTGAGATGAATGGAATTGCATAAGGTAGAATATACCATTCCAGGCAAAGAGCTAACGCTCCTATTCTAGATATCAAGCTTTCAGATCAATTCAACTGTTTAGTATTAATCAACCAACTTAATCCTCTACATGTCATTTGAAAGCAGATTGTGCCAACGGGATGTGATCACCAACAGGCTATGAACCATTCCTAGGGCTACATTGTATGGCCATATGCCTATAACTCTCGCCATGTGGCACAAGCGGTGGAACAGACTGACCTCTAAAATACAAACGGTGAACAAACAAAGGACAGTATCATGCCAATATGCTGCAAATCCAAATCCCTCGCACCATAAACAGAAGATCACATGCCGTTGGCTTTCTTTTAACAGTTTCTATGTTCCTGGATTAGGGATGTCCAAGCCCCCAATGTATCACAATGCAAGAAAAAAGAATACGAGTCAATCTTGCAATCTAATTTAGAACAAAAAACTTGATCTTCTGCACCATTAGCGTCAGTTTTAAGATATCAAGCTGCAACCTAATGCAAGTAAAGTTGCTCCGTGCTTGCATATGCATAGAGGATCATTATTCCTATAAGAAGATTGCAGTACATGCAATAAGTTCTCAACGCCATAAGTTTCTGAATTGAAGGAGATTCTCAACAAAAAAGCAATCAGTATTTTCATAATAGAGCCCTGAACTAAGCCGAATTCATTTAAGGGCCAGAATTTTCGAATTAGATCAAATCCTGAGCATATGAATAGACTACTGAATGACCAGTTAGTGAGCTTCTATGCTACAAGCACAGCAAGAATCCAATTAACAAGCACCGGAATTGACAAGAACTGGAAATGAGAACTCCTAGCATTTCCTAAAACCACTATCCAAACATGAAAGCATATGCAATCCTGCTCAGATTGCACGAATCACCCCTTACTCTGCTCTCGCTCGATTCACGACTCCCCAAATGAAATCTGATTCTTATGGCCACTCAACTCGACGGCCCAGGATTGCCCCCTCACACAAGCAAAGAAGGATCGGTACTAACCTTCATTATCCAATTCAATCGCCTTGTAGTTAACCCCTAATTCAGAGAGCAGCTTCTTCACCCTCACGCAGAACGGACAGTACGATTTGCTGCAGCAAGTACGGAATCAACTCACGCAGGGCTCCACCGACCGATCGCAATAAGCAATCGAATGCACGACAGAGAGAATAAGAGATACGAGTACCTGAAGACGACGACGGGATTGGTGGAGACAATTTCCTTAGCCTTGGGCAACGCCATAGCTCTCCTTCTCCTCCGATATTTTGAATTGAGAACCTCCTGAGATTTGACGCCGACAAACGACAATCAGAAATGGAACGCAGGGATTGATGGAGATGGTGGGTGTGGCCGTGGGTATATATAGGCGAGGAAATGGGGAGACTGGCTACGTGTTAAAACGATGCAGCGAGTAGAAATCATAACTGTACTCTCTCCATTTTTCAGGGAATTGAGTGCGTGTCTACTCGTCACCAGATTTCAATTAATTCGGTCAAAGTCAACAGAAATAATCCAATGCAATAAAAAAACAAGAAGTTTTTTTTTAATTGATTGTGCTTCCCCTTTTCTAAGACTTTGTAATAAAAACGAAAAATGGAATTTTTGCAGAAGCTTATGCATCTAGAAAATCAGGTGAAAAAACATATAGAAAATTTTAATCTCATTACATAACGATGATATGAGTAATTGTGTAGTGTCATTTAGAGGTGCCAAATTTGGCACGGTCGCCCGAAAGCACAGTGTGGACATGATGCAAAAAAGCTGTGCTAAGGTGATTATTTTCAGTCACCTAAAAGTGTGAAAAATTATAATAATTATAAATTGACAAATTATATATGTACAATTATATTTTAATATTTTTTGTTTAAATTAATAAAAAATTATTTTATAATATAAATTTATTTTTTTAAAACATTTATTAGTGCGATTGGAATGGAGTTGGATTGACCGGTATAGTATCATTTGTGTATTACCTTCTTTTTTTTTTTGCCAATTTTATAGTGGGGCTGATTTTTCTTGTTTGTATTGTAGATATTTAATATTTATTACTCTTTTTTGTCTAGAAAAAAAACCATAATTTTTTTGGTTATAAATCTGTGGATTTTTTTTTCGCCGAAGGAAATAATGCGCCGACGTGCGCAGCAAGTTCAAATCAACGTCACGGCAAATCACATTAGATGATTGTGCACGCAATTCTCCACCGTCTACCCACATGAGAGTTGGTGTCGTCATTGCTGATATCAAGTTGCATTACCACGATATTCTTTTCACATTTGACACGACCGAAAAAAAAAATGAAAATAAGGTCTCAATTGCAATTATTTTTCTAACACAAATTCTTTTAACTTATAATAAATCAAAATTAACGACCTATTTAAAAAAATGAAAATATTATTTTCACACGGGAGAAGGAGGAAAACTTGTCCAACACTCACGCGTGATAAAATTATTTTTTTATTCGGGGACAGATTTTATAAAATCGAGTTTCACAGGGGGGAAAATAAATCATCATTATGCGATTTAGCTCTAACTAAATGGTGAATTATTTTTTAATATAATAAAGATGGCTGTTAATATATTAAACCAATTTGGAATGTTTTTGGGATGCTTAATTACGTCATCCCGTTGACCCTCCGATGGTTTCAGCCATAAACAACTGACGGAATATGAACGGAGGCAAGTTGCAGGCGCCTCGACTATCTCCATCAGTTAAATGAGATGATTATATGAATTTTTATTTAATGAAATAAATGCAAAAAAAATTATACTCAAAAAATTTTAAAGCCATTCGAATTTTGACTAAAATATCATGAAATTCACACTAGTAAAAGGAATGCACAAGTTAAGGCTGATAATAGAGTTGATAAAATGGGTGAAAAATGTTCGGCTAAGTTATTATAGTTGGGCCAATTTACTTAATGGGAACCAGTGGGCATGTTTGAGCTTGAAGCTCAGCTAAACGCCGTCGTTTCATCAGTGAGCCAAAATAAGAAGCCCATTTTAGAACGATCATGGGCCATGGGCCTATATGCCTTAGGCCGATTAGTATTGAGAGCTTGGGCAGCCCATGTTTTTAATAATCATGGGCCCACCCGAAGGAGGCCCATTTCCTATATCCAAGTTATTAATTGCCGCTCCTCGAGTCTCTGTGTCCATCCGACTCTGTCGAGTCGTCGGAATTTCGATCACATTCTTTGCGTTTTCAACACGTTTCCTCTGCCGATTCTCGACAAGGCACAGTGGAGCGCGGGGCATCGACACGGACGTGCGCGGCGAAGTGAAGAATAAAATCGAGACGGTGCAGCATCGGATGAGACTTCTCGATTAGTGTGTAAGGATTTAAAGGATTGGTTCGTTTAAAATCTTGCTGTGGTTAGTGAGCCTGCGTCATCGAAGTTAGGTGGATTGCTTTCGCTTGAAAAAACGCATCACGAGGTGTTTGTTTAAGAGGAATTATCCTTCGACCATGATAGGATAGGGTCTGTGTCCCGTCAGTGGCAACCACTTCCCCTCTGTTTGGTGCATCTGTCCCCCTCCTCTCTCTGTACTCCCATCAAACTCGATGGAAGATCTAGCCGGTCGACCGCCGAATCGTTCACAGTCCATCTATCTCTAAAATTGTACGAAGAATGTGACACATGTTCAGCTCCTCCGCACAGTGACGGGGAAGGGACCCTAGACGACTCCAAGCACGAAACGGCTTCATAAAAGCTCCGTTTATACCAGTAAGTATTGGGAGGAAGGATCGATTCACATCCACGTCGTCGCAGCTCGGACTTCTGCCTGTACTGTTTTCAAGAACAGGCGGAGAATGCTCGGTTGGCACAGGAAAGACTGCGCACAATCCCCTGGGCACGCAGGACAGCCAGAGCTCTTCTAATCTCTGCTTAGGATTGCCGTGTCTGAAAGCCGGTCCGCCGTCGCCGTCCATACTGATATGTTCGAGACCCATGGGATAGCTCGCAAAGTTTGTCCGAGTTGTAGATGGGTCCAAAGATCTGATAACTCGTTAGCCCATGATCTTGCCGAGTTGGGTCGTGTTTTTTGGTGAGTTGGAACTTTGTGGCTTTGAGGGGAGCAGTTCTTGTACTCGCATGCTCGTGAGTGAATGAAATTCTTAATCTTTATTGATTAAAAAAAATTGCACACCATAAGAACTAAGAAATAATATTTGTGATAAATAGATTTAATATCGGTATTATTTTTTTAACAAATAAATAAAATATTACTATAAAATTTCTTACACATTTTTATCCCTATATTATCCTATTTATTATAATTTTATTGGCAGTATATAATAATTAACAAAAATTACTGTATTAATCACCTGATCAAAGTTGAAGATCCTGAGATCATTTGGGAGTGGTCATATATATACTTCCAATTAGAGGATCCAAGTGACACGGTGGAATCCCAAATGGAGTAGACATCTGACATGTCTGACAGATGACTCATACAAGGAAGCAGCGCGTGGAGGGGCGGGGAGATGCTCTAATCCCCTACTTCACACGCAACTCGGTCGACCTTGAAACCTTTACGTCGCCGCTGCTACAAAGGGCAAGTGTGCCTGCTTCATCCTCTTCCTCCCCCCCCCACCCACCCACACTTTACTCGGGTCAGCGTCAAGCTTCGTCAGTCGTCACAGGCCTCCCCTTTCTCTCCTTTTTCAGTCCTTCGGCTTCTGGCAAAGTAGCGGAAGACTACAGATGAAGCTCCATCTGCCGCGCCTGTCGCTTCACGTGCCTCTCGCTGTTCCATCTCCGAGCTGATTTCAGTCAATTCCAACTGATCCTCCCCGTGATCTCTTCGAACCCGTCGGGATTCTTGGAGGGTTTTTCTTGGCTGCCCGCGTTGTTCCTGGGATCTGCACGGATCTTGGAGCTGAACCCTGCATTCCCCCACAAGCTCGGCGGGGGCTGTCGTTGCCAAGGAAAACCAAGTTGGAGCAGCTCCTTGCTTCCGTACACCCCGCCATTGGCCCGTACGGATATGTCCGTTCCGGCGGTTGAGAGGAGCTTGAGCTTGGTGTTGAAGGGAGGCTGAAGATGGTAGAAGCAACCGGGTGAAGTGGAAGGACTCTGTAAATGACGCGGAAGGTGAGTCAACAGAAACACCGAAACAGATGGAAGAGGAAAGCGTTCGCAGCGGTGTTCATGGGGTTCTGTTTCGCGAGTCTGATGATTATGCTGACTCAGTACAGTCGAATCATGACGTTGGCCTCACTCCGTCATCTGTCCAATGCAAAACCAAAGATCGCTTTCCTGTTTATCGCCCGCAATCGGCTTCCGTTGGACATGGTCTGGGGCGCATTCTTTCAGGTACATTACGTTGGATCAACCAATTGGTTTCACGCGTTCTTCTGTCTTTGCCACTTGTCGTTGTTATTATGTCGTCTCGTGTTGCATCAATGGTTTTGGAGAAGAACGTAAATTATCTAATCTTAGGGCGCAAATTAATGGCCTTTTTCTTCTGAATTAAATTATGCTATCAATTTTGCTGCTTTCATAGTAAGGATGCAGTGTGATGTTTTGCAGGGAGAGGAGGATAGCTTTTCGGTTTTTGTTCACTCTAGGCCTGGGTTTCTATTCAACAAGGCAACAACAAGATCTCCCTACTTTTTAAATCGCCAAGTGAATGATAGCATACAGGTTCCGGTTTTTCCTTTTCAAATAGCATCGACTCGGCATGTTTACGTTTGTATCTAATTTTAAGCTTGCTTTTGACAAGCAATGGTCATAGTCTTTGGCTGCATAATGTACCTTGTGTTGGTCTGACTCATTTTTCATGAATAAAAAAGAGCATTTGCATACACAGCTAGATTGCTCAGTTGGTATAATCGTTATCAGGTTGATTGGGGAGAATCAAGCATGATAGAAGCAGAGCGTATACTTCTTAGGCATGCGCTCAAGGATCCTCTTAATGAACGCTTCATTTTTCTATCAGACAGGTAAATGTGTGACTTCCTGATTTCATTATTTGAAGAGTTATTGCATTGTAAAGTTGAGATAATTTCAATCTAATGAGTATTTACTGCTTTGTACATTTCCCCAGCTGCATACCCCTGTACAACTTCAGCTACACATATGACTACATAATGTCAACATCGTCTAGTTTTGTTGACAGGTGAGTTGGGGAAACTTTGATTCTCTGTAATCTGTCCTCAATGAGCAATCTTCTCAGCCGTCAGATTCATTGTTTCCCTTTTTCTGACGTGCTAGTGTGATTTGTTTGGCCTGTGCAATTTTTTCCGTTACTGTCTTTTTTGGATGACTTCAATCTGTAGAGTTAGACTGCTTCTCACAACATATTTCTGACATTCTTATAGCATTCACACTCTATTCATATCAAGTTTATTGTACTTATTTATGATTGAGCCACTGCATTCCGCTAATCTCACCAAGATCTGGAAGCACCTGGTGTCCATGAGGATTTCAAGTATTGCCTGATGTCTTGTTTGAATTTCTATTTCAGGTGCTTTGTGCTCTCTTCATAATTGATTTATCATGTTCCCATGTGATCGAGGAAAGAAATATTATATATACACATATACTTTTGCACTGTTGGATGTTGGGTGTTGTTACCAAGTTAATGCTTGAAAACTACATTGTATGTGCAGCTTTGCAGACACAAAGGAGGGCCGCTATAATCCCAAAATGGACCCCATAATTCCAGTCTATAACTGGAGGAAGGGATCTCAGGTGACAGGAAATACAGTTTACTTGATCCTTATTGGAAAATTCAAGATGACGTTTTTACTGGTTTATGTTTCTAAGTGATGCCTAATGCTGCTGCAGTGGGTTGTTTTGACAAGAAAACATGCTGAGGTTGTTGTCAATGATACTACTGTCTTTCCAATGTTTCAGTTGCACTGCAGGGTAAGTGTCCAAGTGTTTCACTATCATTGTATGTGTAGGGGATGCTTTTTTAAAATTATAAAACCTTAGTTGTGTTTGATCATAGACGGTTGGAGTTATCACTCTTTTTTTTTTTTTAAATCATCATATTCTGACCTGGTCTTAAACTAAGGAGGGGGGATTGCATCCATCCTGTGTAGATTTTCATTCGAAGTAGGTGCTCTAGCATCAACTAAGCAGCTTTGCAGCATAGTGGGATCTTATGCTGCAAGCTTCATGTCAGCTATGATGGTTCACACAGTACACAAGTGCAGCACGTCTCTACAAATGCCATTGGAATTGTGATTATTTATCATTATTTCATGATCATCATCATCACCTATTGTACTTGAGGTTTAGCTAAACGTTCTCATTGCCATGCAGAGGAAATCATTGCCAGAGTTCTGGAGAGAGCATGGTATGGTAAGTTATCCTTCACTCTTTTAATTCCCTTGAGCAGCATACTTGTGGACTTGTGATAATACTGATAACATGCACGGTGATGTCCAATGGACCAGGAGTTGTAAGATTGATTGTAAAACTTTCTGCAGCTTTGAATCTGTCGCTAACTATTGCAGAACAGATCTGAAGCCCATCTTCTGACCTCTCTCATATTCTTTGATTTATGGTTCGAGAACTTTCTTGTTTTGCAATCAAAATCTATTTTTCTCTTCCCACATACAGAAATTTGATAACTCGAAGGAACACAATTGCATACCCGATGAACATTATGTCCAGACCTTACTCGCAGTAAGATGAATTATTGGCTTATCAAGCGTAAACTTTTATTCTTGCTACACTGTGGCCTCTCAGCTAGAGTGCTCCACTTTCTCAAGTCTCTGTTTTTCACTATACAGCAGGAAGGCCTTGAAGAAGAAATTACACGAAGATCACTAACATATTCTTCATGGGATCTTTCATCATCCAAAGATCGAGGACGGGCTGGATGGCATCCTGTCACTTACAAATTTTCTGATGCTACCCCCTCGCTCCTTAAATCTATAAAGGTATTTACTCTCTATTTCTCTCTGCTTGCATTATTCTTTCTCCATCTTCTCAAAAACATGTTGGTGTGTGAAGACCGTAAACATGCTCCTTGTCCCGAGTCCTTCCTGCATGGTATAACCTGTTAAGGTTGCAGTCCTCATGTTATCCCGATAAGGCTCCTTCAGCCGGAGAACCTTCTCTTAACCAATCGAATATGCAACAGTGTAGCTACTGAGCATATAGTTAGTGGAGCTCTCTAGTATTTAAGGCATGGACTGAAAGTCATAACCAAGAAATGGATGGAATAGTTAACGAATGATAGGCATTTCACTTTTCAATTTGGAATAGAGCCTGTACTACTAATGACTTTTACACCATATCTCCACAGGCAATCAACAATATCTATTACGAGACTGAGAACCGGAGAGAATGGTGTAGCAGCAAAGGCAAGCCAACTGGATGCTTCCTATTCGCTAGAAAATTCAGTCGGCCTGCTGCTCTGAGACTTTTCAATTCGGTAAGCTTTCCTAAATCCAAAACCTACGGTCCTACTAAGACTTTCTTAACCCAGATGACAATTTGGATTGCACATTCACTTGGATTGTATCTGACTGTATCGGTTCCCACTTCTTTGCCCCAACAGTCTGCACTGGGAACTTCCAGAGGGAAAACTATAAATCATCGGGAAGGCAACAAAGTACATAGGAATTGAACCTTAGTAATTAGCTTAGAGTTATCAGAAGAGGTCATGTCCATGAAGGAGGGTTTGTGTGGTGTAGCTGTGTATAATAAAGGAATGTGCCCCCCTACGTATAGGCAGAAACCAGAAGGATTGTTGGGTTTAAAATATATTATTCTTTTGGGACGTAAATGCAATAAAGCAGAAGATCACTTCTATGCTGTAGTGTAGATTGAATTTCTTCTTGAGAAGAAGGAATCAAGCATATCTTGTACACTGATGATGCTGTCTGTCGCTCTCCTATGTAAGCTGGACTTGTGCATTATCAAAAGATTTTAGTATAGCTCTCTTTGGTCCGTTGACTTGGCGGTAATCTTCTGCTACCACGGATCAGAGCCAGAGGGTAGAGTCTGGGATGAGGGGAGCGGCAAGATGGAGATTAGATGGAAAAATACGGGCAAGCCCTTTGCTGTAACTCTGGGAAACCCAACCGGAGATTCCGAATGAGAGTGTATCGATCTCATGTAAGGATACTGAGGCACTAGGTTAGTGCCGACAATCGGAGTTCTTGAAGGGGCTTGATCACTGAAATTTGGATCGTGGCAGTTACCATAATTGAACCCCGGGATAAAGCCACTGTGGCACACGGTGAAATATGAGGTGCGGGGTACACCTCTAATCTAATGGCCAGTGTCGAAGGTCTGTGCACCACTGTATTTGTCGAGTAGACAGAGTGAGGCCCATGGGCCGCACATGACCTGCTCTAAGCCCATGTGTCATGGGGCTCGGCCCATGCACAGTAAGCCCACTCGATTCTCAAGCAATCTGGAACGATGCCCGATGCAATCTGCACCGCACCGAGTTGCAGAAGCATAGTTTTTAAAACCGGACCGGTGCGGCCGGTTCGATCGGTTAGACCGGGAACCGGCCACTCACCCGGTCCGGTTCTCACAAAAAACCCAATTATTATTTAAATGAGGTCAAATTCAATTGAACCGGCCGGTTCTTACTTGAACCAATAAATCCACTTGAACCGATGAGTAAACCGGCTAATTTAAAAATAAAAATAAAAATAAAAGGATATTATAATATACTTATTTTATTTTAGTAGACTTATATTTATATTTTATGTTGAATTTAGACTAATATTATAACTATATTAATAATTTTGATTATAAATTATAATTAAATTATAATATTATATCAATTTATTAGAATATTATATTCTTAATATTATTTATTAAACATACGGTTCAACATATTAAACCTCCGGTCTAACCCATGAACCTATAAACTCATACCTTGACCGATTTCCGATCCGGTCCGATTTTAAAAACTATGTGCAAGAAGTATTCAATCCGGCGTTAATTGAGGGGAGTCGGTGGGAATTGCTTGCGGGTCGGTGGATGTCATATCCAAGCAGGCAACCCTTCAAATTTATTATAATAGATCCACCCATAGTTTTTAAAACCGGACCGGGCCGGGAACCGGTGTAGGCATGGGTTCATGGGTTCATGGGTCGGACCGGGGGTTCAATGGGTTGAACCGCATGTTTAAAAAATAATATTAATAATATAATATTACTAATAAATTTACATAATATCATAATTTGAATATAATTTATAACAAAAATCAT
>CXYZ01012692.1:5193650-5288638 GCA_900006705.1 Sonneratia caseolaris | reverse complement strand
CCGGTCGAACCGGCCGGCCCGGTCCGGTTTTAAAAACTATGGATCCACCATTAAAATTTAAAACCGCACTCATCACCCATCCCTAGACCCTATAGGCGAAGCAAGGGCAAAATAGCATTCATGGACACGTGTCCGGACAGACTCTGACACGTAACTAAGGTCATTGAAGATGGCAGTATCTGCTGCTGCTGCTGCTGCTGCATGTGATACAGTTATAGGCAACGGAGTATTCATGCACGCTTTGCTCCTGTGCGCCATATATTCAAGTGTTAATTCATTCAGTTTTAAAATAAATAAAAGTATTAATAAATAAAATTATTTAAATTATAATAATACTCAGAATTTATTTATTTTTATTTGTACGACTCCGGTTATAAAATACTGCTTAAAAAAGGACGTTGTGCCACGTTAACTACCGCCGTTGTTTTTACTTTTTTTTTTGGGGGGGCTAAATGCCGTTGATATCTTAACTGGATTAGCTTGTCAGGGGAAGCCTCTGGAGCAGAGCAGCGAGTCAAAGTCACGCGCAGTTACCACGAGGCTCCTCGGTCTCAAGCCTTAAGCAAGTCACCAATTACCCATTTCCACGCGCATTCTTCGACCTCCATTGGTCGGTCGTGGGTGGGTCCATATTAAAATTTTTAGAATTCTAATTATAAAGAACCTAAGAAAAGAAAAGATTAAAAACATGATGCATTGTCAAATTTTAATTAATATAAAAAAGTACTACTTTTATATCTAATTAATCCAATTTTGCCCAAGCGTGAATTATTGATTTCTATTGAAATCTGAGAAAGAAGACATAATTTACGGTTAAAATAAGGATAATTTATCTTCTAATGACGGCACTCGTGCCGGTGCCGGTGCCGGTTGTTTATGATGCACTCCTGGACTTAGCGCGTGCATGCCCTCTGCATGCGTCCCAGTTAACGGCAGCAACGTGTTGTTAAACTGCGCTGACGTGGCGGGTTGTCACTGGATACGCTGGTCGTTGAGATCACATAAGATGTCGGAGCTGATAGTTCCCCAGATTTTGCGACTTACCCCTCCGTCGTCAGTAAATTTCCCGCGCATTGGCCCTGGCGACCTTATAGCGCGACAGGTGTAAATGGGCCCAGCTTGTAGTCTCTAGCCTCTAGGTAAAAACAGTTGAGAGAGTCGGTGGTCTCGGTAGCCTCAGGTGCCCCCACGTGGCGGTCTCTTCGGCAAGCTACCGCCGACTCGTGGCCGAGAAGATTCGCCCATGTGGATGGAGATCCGGGCGGGTTTTGTTTAATGTAATTTAACCGAAAATGCATTTGTTGAAAACACGTACTCCGTGGAGAAATTCCTAGGAAAGGTGCCCTAGTCTAATTTTTACCATCCCTATGGCGTAATATTCAGATTTTTAAATTCAATGATAAACACATTAGATTAATTCAAGATATTTCAATCCCTCAAGACCTACTTTGAGAAACCATAATTAGAAGGTGATTTATGTGCTGAATAGAATTTAAATACGTGATCTCAAATTCACTAAAATATAAGTTGGTAAATTTTGAACTATTGGGCCACAATCCTCCATTGTTACTGAAATGATCGTGTGGTAAACCCGATTATTGGTAAACAAATTTCTGGTATTTTAAAAAATATCAATAATTTCATAGTAAACTGGGAAAATAANTCGATTCATTAAACTCTTGGTTCAACTTATGATCATATGAGCTCATATCTATACTTATTTTTGTTCGGTCTAATTTAAAAAAAAATATGATTATATCTTATTTCAATAATTAAATCTGCCTTTTTATTCTTTTCTTATATTAAACTTATAATTTTTATTACTGAACTTTGTCAAACTAAGAGCTTGACCTAAATATTCATTATTATTTTACCATCACGACAGTTTTCTCATTAAAAAATCCTACATGGCGGCTAATGCATCAGTGGATACGTCAGATGACATTTAAGAAAGATTAACGGCGGTTTAACCGGGGGACTAAATTAATGGCAGGTGGTCAACTGTTTGGGTTATTATAGTGGCAAAAGAATCGACGTGGACTACAGCGTTGATTGCATCAAAGATGGGGGACGGATATGAAAGGTTTACTAATATTCCTTTTAACCATAGTCTTTAAAACTGGACCAAGCCGAAAACCAGTCAAGTGGGTTCTTGGATCGAACCGTGGGTTCAATGAGTTGAATCGTATGCTTAATAAATAATATTAATAATATAATATTATAATTTAATTATGATTTATAATCAAAATCATTAATATAGTTGTAATGTTAGTCTCAAATTCAACATAAAATATAAATATAAGTCTAGTAAAATAAAATAANNGTTGGTTTACTCATCGGTTCAATTGAATTTATTGGTTCAAGTGAGAACCGGCCGGTTCAATTGAATTTGACCTCATTTAAATAATAATTGGATTTTTCTGAGAACCGGATCGTGTGAGTGGCCGGTTCCCGGTTGAACCGGCCGGCCCGGTCCGGTTTTAAAAATTATGCTTTTAACTTCCTTTTAAGTTTGAGAAATTTCAAATCCGCCCATTTCAAAAGGGGATTAAATAAAACAAATTGCTCACTCGACTGGGCAGACGTACCATGACGGCCACCTCTACTTAATACCGATTAGACCTGTACAGAAAACATGGAGCACGTGTTTATTTTACATAGGGGGATAATGTTGTACGAAGGTAAAGGACAACCCACCGTGGGCGTGGGTGTGAGCGTGGTCGAGTGGTTTTGCACTCATCATCTCAATGGGAGGGAGGACTCGAGTTCGAGTCCTTTACGGCGGGGAGCTTTTAACTTCTTAAATGGGCCGACCTGAGGCGATTCAGATTAGCCAGCTGGACAAAGTTCATCTGAATATTGGCAGTTTATACCCAAAAAAAAAATGAAGGTAAAGGATATTATATACCGTAGTCACGATAGAGTGGTTCGGCACTCATAATTCAAATTGAGGGACTCAAGTTCGAGTTCCACCTACGGTTGAGAGCTTTTAATCCATTAAATTGGTCGACCCGGAATAATCCGAAGTTCAACTGGATACAAACTATTTCTACCATAAAAAAGGTAAAAGGACATTATTGATAATATATAGAAGATATTATAATTCATGCCTTATGTCAGATTAGAGTCGGTAAGAAGCGGTCCGGCCCGGGCATGGCACAGTGTTTTTGTACTTCCTGATTTTTCGGACCGTGTAGAAAAAAAAGTTGTACCGAGCCAGTTAAATTATATGAAAAATTTTATAATAAAATAAAAGTTATTTTAAAAATTAAAAATAATTAATTATACATATCTAATTATATTTTAATATTATTATATTATATTATTTAAAATGAATATATATTTTAGATTAATTAATTAATTATATAATAAAAATTATTTTAACATATAAAATATTTAAAATTATTTATTTATACAGTTCATGCCGTGGGCAAATCGACATTTTTAAGCCGCCTGTTTTTTTACACTGTGCTGCTGAACTGCCATAGGCAAATGGAGACGTTTCCAACGGTGACTACAAAATCTTAATACATACGTACATGCATACACTCATATCTCAACCAAATAGTATATGCAAAATGTAAAGTCTGTTTGGATGATAGGTTTAAATATCACTGTGTTCAATTAAGTATAAGTTGGACTGTCCATAAAATATCAGGTTTGATTGGAAAAAAATTGAATAATATGTGAAAATAGAATGATTACAACCCCTATCATTTAAGAATTTCACTTATTTAAATATAAAATTTTCCGATCACATATTTTTTTTAATGTAAAATTTGAATCTTTTTAATGAAATATTTAGAAAATATACCCCTCCAAACATCGCAAACTCGTATGCTGAGGGACCGAGGGAGTGGGGGCAAATTTGTTTCTCGACTGAAAAAGGAGAGAATAATCGCTTTATTCCTAAGGGCTAAGATGCTTAGGGAATTACTTCATATGATACAATGCATCCATACGATTCAGTCGACTGATAAGTTAACAATGTGTAATAGACTAAATTTACAATTGGAAACTCTGAGGGTTGGTGTTTAGAAATTAATTGATTTTTACGATATTAAATATTATTAATATAAATATAAATAAAATAAGTCATACAAGACTCTTAATATATGCCAATAATGATAGTAATAATGATAATAATAAAACAGGAATCATCAAATGGAGATGTGATAGGGCCGATTCTTGAATCGTTGGCGGGTTGTGATCGTGTCGTCTGGCTTTTATTTTCCGGCATCGGTCGGGGCATAGAATAAAGTTACGCAATGAAAACTCTCAGAAGGGTGGTGGCGTGGTCACCAAAGTAGGGTTTTTTTTTAAAAGAGAATATTCACCAATTCAACTCAGAAAAAAAGAGGAGGAAAAAGGGAATCTTTTTTTTTTAATTCCAAATATCCGATATATATATCCTTTAAAATATAAATTAATTAAAATTTTAAATAATAGATAATAGATAACAATGTAAGGGTCAACGGACCAACTAATTGACGATCATCTCATCATCTTCCCTCCGGAACTCTATAAATACGGTCCCAACCCTGCATCGAAGGAAGCAGAGCATAAAGCAGCAAAACACAGAACAGAACAGAACAGAAACAGTCTTTAAAACACCAGCTAAGCTTCTTGCTAAATCCTCTTTACTTTCTCGAGATCACTCCCTGCACGTAAGACTCTGTGATTCTCTCATTCATCTCCTTCACTGACACACTAACCTCCACGTTTCTATCTATTTATACCCCTCCAATTCCTTCGGCTCTCTGCACACACGACTCTGCTCCTCTTTGATTTCTCCACCGTCGAGCTTTCGATTTCCTTCTCGGTCTGTGGTTGGTGTCCCTGTCATTCATTCATCAATGGCTCCGTGTCTCAACAAGTCGAGCTCCGGGGTTTCCCCGCCGTTGGCCGAAGGCTGCAACGACTCGGTCATTACCCTTGACGGCTCGTGCTTCTCCGCCAATGGCCATGTTTTCCTCACTGACGTGCCCCACAGCGTCAACGCGACGCCGTCCCCTTACTCGTCCGATGGGAAGTCTCTGACTTCACCCGGGTGCCTCGTGGGGTTCGATGCGGCCGAGCCCAGCAGCCGCCACGAGGCTCATGTGGGCAGGCTCAGGGGCATCCGGTTCATGAGCATATTCCGGTTCAAGGTCTGGTGGACCACCCACTGGACCGGATCCAACGGTCGAGATCTGGAGAACGAGACCCAGATCGTGATCCTCGACCGGTCCGACTCGGGCCGCCCCTATGTCCTCCTGCTGCCCCTTCTGGAAGGCCCGTTCCGCTCGTCCATCCAGCCCGGGTCCGATGACTTCGTGGACCTCTGCGTCGAGAGCGGATCCACCCAGGTCACTTCGGACGGGTTCCGCGCCTCCCTGTACCTGCATGCCGGCGATGACCCGTTCGCCCTCGCGAGGGACGCCATCAAGTTTGCAAGGTCCCACCTGGGGACCTTCAAGCTGCTGGAGGAGAAGAACCCGCCGGGGATCGTCGACAAGTTCGGGTGGTGCACCTGGGACGCGTTCTACCTCACGGTGCACCCGCAGGGGATATGGGAAGGCGTGAAGGGGCTGGTCGACGGGGGTTGCCCGCCGGGCCTCGTGCTGATCGACGACGGCTGGCAGTCCATAGGCCACGACGAGGACCCAATCACCAAAGAGGGCATGAACCAGACCGTCGCCGGCGAGCAGATGCCATGTCGGCTGCTGAAATTCCAGGAAAACTACAAATTCCGTGACTATGTGAGGCCAAACGGCCCTGCCGCCGCCGCCGCCGGATCGCCAGAGAGAGGGATGGGTGCGTTCATAAAGGACCTGAAGGAGGAGTTCAAGAGCGTGGAGTTCGTCTACGTCTGGCACGCTCTCTGTGGGTACTGGGGCGGGCTGAGGCCCGACGCCCCTGGACTGCCGAAGTCCACCGTGATCCAGCCGAAGCTGTCTCCCGGCCTCGAAATCACCATGGAGGACCTAGCCGTCGACAAGATTGTCAACAATGGGGTCGGCCTCGTCCCGCCCGAAACTGTGCACCAGATGTACGAAGGCATCCACTCCCACCTCCAGAGCGTCGGGATCGACGGCGTCAAGATCGATGTCATTCACGTAAGTTCTTGCTCGTCGCAGCTCTTATTTAAGCTTCATTGTTAATCGATCGATAGCTTTTCCCGTCCCACGCCATTGTCGTTGATTCACAAACTCACTGAACAGTTGCTGGAGATGCTGTGTGAGAACTACGGCGGGAGAGTGGAGCTGGCAAAGGCGTACTTCAAGGCCTTGACGGAGTCAGTGAGGAAGCACTTTGGCGGCAACGGCGTGATCGCGAGCATGGAGCATTGCAACGACTTCATGTTCCTCGGAACCGAAGCCATCTCCCTCGGCCGCGTCGGTATGTCACCGCCACATTGACCACTTATTTGATCGCAAACTTGCCGAGCCATCTGATCGGAACGAACTGATTGATCGTTGTTGAAATGTTTCGCAGGCGACGACTTCTGGTGCACCGATCCCTCTGGCGACCCAAACGGCACCTTCTGGCTGCAGGGATGCCATATGGTGCACTGCGCGTACAACAGCCTATGGATGGGCAACTTCATACACCCGGACTGGGACATGTTCCAGTCAACTCACCCATGCGCCGAGTTCCACGCCGCATCCCGGGCCATCTCCGGTGGCCCGATCTACGTAAGCGACTCGGTTGGGAAGCACAACTTCCCCCTCCTCAAGAGGCTGGTCCTGCCCGACGGTTCCATCCTCAGGTGCGAGTACTATGCACTCCCGACTCGTGATTGCCTCTTCGTCGATCCCCTCCACGATGGAAAGACCATGCTTAAGATCTGGAACTTGAACAAGGTAACTCCGATGAAATCCATTTGGAATACGTTTCACAATTTGTTTATTTTTGAAAAGACGGTGGCAATTGATGATCAAACGCGCACAGTTCACTGGTGTGATCGGAGCATTCAACTGCCAAGGAGGCGGCTGGTGCCGTGAGTCCCGCCGCAACAAGTGCGCATCGCAATTCTCCCGAGCCGTGACCAGCAAGATTAACCCGAAGGACATCGAGTGGAACAGTGGGAAGAACCCGATCCCCATCAACGGTGTTCGCACCTTGGCACTCTACCTCTCCCAATCCAAGAGGCTGCTGCTCTCCGAGCTGTCTCATGATTTCGAGATCACCCTCGAACCGTTCGATTTCGAGCTCGTGACTGTCTCCCCGGTGACAGAGCTTAAGGGGAATAACAGGACGGTGGAGTTTGCCCCGATCGGGCTGGTGAACATGCTAAACAGCGGAGGCGCCCTCCAGTCAGTGCAGTACGGGGATGGATCGGTCAAGGTCGGGGTCAGGGGGAGCGGGGAGTTGAAGGCTTTCTCGTCAGTGAAGCCGAAGAGCTGCAAGGTGAACGGAGAGGACGCCGGGTTCGAGTACGGTGGACTCATGGTGACAGTTCAAGTGCCATGGCCTGGATCTTCCTCGGAGCTGTCTTTGGTGCAGTACATGTATTAGTTCGATATTCGCATCGAGCGAATGCTGTGTATTGTCCCCTCGTTTTCAAGGGCTATTGTTGATGTATGGAAGCAACCGATCAATATAATAAGTAATAAATCATCACGAGGTTAACCGTCGTCAGCTAAGCCCTGTGTCCCCGTCTTCCCTCTGCTGTTTTCCAGTCGTAGTAGCATCTTAACTCAAATTTATGATTATGAGAATACAGCGGCGGCGACATCAATTTAAGTAGTCCCTCAGATTTGTTCCTAGAGAAAGATTTCAACGTTGTACCAATACAATTAACTGTCTGTATCCTTCCTCCCAGGTTCGAGCAAAGAATCTGTCGAGAGTTCATGAGCTTACGCAGAGTAAGACTCTGACATTAGGTCGGGGCCTTTGCACGGATGCCGGATCAGCCCAAGCCGACTAAGACAGGGCCACGACTTGCAGCTTAAGACCGGAACTTTGAATCATGTAGTTCCAACTGGCTACGGCCAATGGATTTCTCATGCCGACCAATGTGCCCTCTGGGCTTCAAACTCGGATTGGAAATAAAACTGACTAAAAGATAGAAATAGGATAAAACCAGCATCCTCCTAGATGTCCATGATTAGGGGGAGAGATGCAATCAAGTCCACAGGCAGGGACTCAATGAAACCCTTTTCAGAGTCCTTCCTACTTACAGAGAGACCTCATGTACTCAAAAAAGAAAACAAAAAACTTCACAGCCCTTTACGTGGAAACAAAGACTCGAACCAAAGACAACAGAAAGTACAGATAGAAATGTCCCAACGTGAACACAAATTGCATACTTATTTTATATTATTATTATTATTCCACCTCCACCTCCACCTCCACCTACACCGGATTTTCTTCTTAAATCGTCACCGTTTTGAACCGGGGCTTCGATCTGCTTCAATTGATTGAACTCGATCGCCGGTGCTTTTAAGTCCTGCCTTCCTGGGCCCTGCTCTGGACCTGCTGGCCCACTTCCTTAGTCTTCTGACCCACATAGCCCGACACATCTTGCACGCGCCGCTTCGTGTAGTCCACGGGCTCGTACATCGAGCCCCGAGATTGTCTTATGTACCTGAAGATTGCACCAGATGAGGAAATCAGGAGTCAACTGACTCGAAACATTTATATTATATACCTTACTGAAAGGTCGGAGAACTCGAGACTATGAACTACATTCTATAGCTCGTATACACTGGAAACCAGTATTGCATGCAACAGCCAGTCTGTCCTTCACTAGTCCTCATGAGGCAGAAGGCCACATTCTAGCATTATTTGATCTATTTACTCATACATCACAGACCTGCATGCATGTACTTAAGTTCACATTGGCATATCATACTACTTTTACTGGACTGTCTTTTTATACGAGTCCCGCTACGAACGTGCAAAGTATACCTGATAACCCAAGAGAGGGAAGATAGGGCGGTGAGCCCAAAGGCCCCGGAGGTCAGGAATCCTGTCACGGCAAGGCCCACGACGATGGCAGCAGGCACGAGAATCGGGCTGAAGATGATGAACAGGGGAGTGGTGATCGCGAGGCCGACGACAGTCATGAGCAGGGTGAAGCCGGCGAGGGCGAGCAGGGTCCCACCAACGGGGAGGGAGGCCATGACCGCCAGAACCTTGGAGGCAGAGGGGCCGCCGCCGCCGCGGTCCGTGAGCTTCATGCCGCCGCCCTCGTAGCGGGGGTGGACCTGCAGCTGGTGGGGCTGCAGGCGGTCGCGGTCTCTGTCGGCCATATCTCTTCAGAGGGAGAGAGATAGAGAGAGAGAGCGCGCGTGGTGTATTAGATCATATAGGAGAAGGCACCAGATAGATTAGTGTCCATATAAAGGGGAGAGGGGAGGTGGGGATGGACCGACACGTACGGGTGAGATGGTGAGGAGGGGCTTTGCATGGGAAACAAGTTTCATGGGCTATGGCTTTTAATGGAAAATAAAAATTTGAGCAAACATATACACACGTGCACATACATATGCATGTATAATTGGAATTATTCCGAGTTAAAAATAATGAGAAAAATAATAAAAGAAAAAAAATATACTGTATTTACTTTTTCGGATTCGAACTTTTACATCGCATGTAAAAATCATCCCCATTACTGAGGTTCGAAAGGAAAATTCCGTATAGTTGGTTTATTCTCGGCACCAATAGATGAAGGTGAGTTTTAGTCCTTAATGGGTCGGTAAATTCATGATACAAATTAAGAAAGTAGATTTGATACAGTAATATTGTTTTCAACCTAACAACTAAAAAATTGTATATTTAATTTTTATTGTAAAACTCTCCGTACTCCTCTATTCTTTTATCATTTCTTCTATTCCATTCTAAACTCATAAATTTTGTATTAATAATAAAAAAAAGTGGTGGTACTGGCAGACCGAGTGATTGCTGGATTGGGGCCTTGGTCCTCAGTCGATAATCTCCTCTGAAAGGATGAAATGGGCCTTGGCCCATAATTATTTTCCCCCTCTTCGTGTAAGTGGCTGATAAGTAGAGACGTTAAATGGGCCGTGTTGGCCCGGAATCGGACCATTCAAATCCGAAACTGGCATGGACTGCTCCTAACCCAGCCTGTAACCGTCCTTAGTGGGTTTGGGGTGGTTACAGACTGGTTTTAAAATATGGACCCGTTGAACCATAATCTACTAGGACCATTATCTTGTTGAACCTGCCAATAATAGTAATTGGCCTAGATTGCAAAAAATTTTACAAATCATTAGTCGGATTTTGTCAGTTCAATTTAAAATTTTTAAAAAATTGAAAAAAAATAGACTGTTCATGGCCAAACCAACCCGTTTATAAATGGTTCCGTATTGGTTCATATTTGCTTGAATCATAACCTATAACCAGACTAGCCCGTTAGACAAATAGGCCAAATCGTAACTGGGTTAAAATGTTCCAAACCTGTTTTGAACAGGCCCAAAACTAGTTGAATCACACTTTTAACAACACTACTGATAAGTTTAGCATGTCAGGTACCAATTTACTCCCAAGCATAGTCAACAAGCGCAAGCTAAGATTAAATCACTTTAGTCGAAACACCATTGCCCCTAGCTTCGCACTCCGGTCACTCGAGACTCTGCCTGTTGTGGCTCTAAGTCGACAGATGATGATATCCATTTTAAAATTGGACTTCGGTTTTGAACAAAAAAAAAAGAGAGATAAGGTTTGGAAAGTAACCCAGTTGACCTGTTCCATCATTGCTCTTTGAAGACAAGTGCCAAATTGCCTACAATCATTTGATTTATCTACCTCAAGGGCTTAAAGCTCTAGTCCAATTTGCAAAAAGAGGATAAATGGAGAGAGAGAGAGATCCCAAACCCAAGACAGTCTCCCTATCTTTCTTACTTTCCTAGTATGCCACCGCCATTATTTTCAATTAAATCTTGACTCAGTATAACTTTTTAAAAATTTTAAAAATTTATATCGAAATGTATCGAATTATTTCAATCAAGTCATCGGCTACCGGCTGTGGCCCTCTTAAGTCGGGAGATTACGGGTTCATTGCTCGCCCTAAACAGTAGTGAAATGCATACGCTTTTTCCTTTCTTGCATTCTTCCATTATAATCATAATGTCGTAAAAAAAAAAAAAGATCCGATTCTTGTTGGATCCTTGTCATGCTCTTTCTAGGTTCATAAATCCTCTCTCAAAACCGAAAAAATGATCACAGATGTGGATGCAACTTTATAAATACCAAATACGGTTCCCCTTTGTCATCGTGGTTCAACACCAAGTAGCATGTCCATGGGAAGATTTTGTTTGTATCGTATCGGGGTTACTCTGATCATCGTGGACCCTCCATTATTCTTAAATTATGATGCCGCCATGCTTCATGTGAAGCTCAGGTTTGGTCTAGGTAGAATAAAGGGATGCTCCTTCTATACACAAATGCGTGAACCCTCGACTAGTCACCGATAAATCGAGCTATATTTCTGGCTTTGTGAATGGTCTTTTTGGGCGGTGAGGAGGTGAGAAACGTTAAGAGGAAACCGTGTTGTGCAGTGGCCCCGGTCGAGGAAAAGTAAAGCGGGGGGGAAAGAGACCAAATTGTCTGGTTATTCTTTTTGGGATAAATCTAGTAGCTTTCGTTAGGATGGCATGTGCTTTTGGTCGGGTTCAAGCAAACGTCTCGTCATTCAAATCACAGGGCTACACCGCACCCAGCCAAGTATTCCAATGGATGTTACCGGCCCTTTTAAGTCAAGATAATGTTGTTAAATCGAATCCGATTTCGTTACGAGTTACAAGTCTTCTTAAAGACTTTGATGCCCGCAATGGCTCAACTGGGTCATGATGGGGCCCGTGAGTTGGATGAGACTAGACACAGAGACAGACAGACAGACAGCAAGATCAATCCATCGAACGCGAGAGAACTTCCAAGTATAGAGACTGCGTCACTTCTAACCTGCCCCCACTTTCATGCCCTAAATTTTAGCTCTCTTTCGGTTCATGTATAATTTCTCTCGGACCATGAAGACAAAACAAAAGCGAGATGGATGGAATCTCTGTCGTCTCGACTTGAGGGAAAAAGATGGTGCCTCTACCATCATCAGCGAGAAATATGATTATGGGATCTAAGAATTATTTGAACCGACTACAGCATATTTCTTTATATTCAACAGTATATGGAATTTAAATAATATTATATTAAAAAAGAAAAGGTGAAAAATTTCCGATACAGTAAAATCTCTCAAGATAAGTAAAGTTTCGTGTCCGATATTGTTATTATAGTAGATAATTTGTGATTGCAAAACAAGAACTTACTCATTAATGAATCAATTGGTTTAAGCAATGACTAACCAAAACCTTTCACATTTATGGGTAGGTTGAGAAAAGTAATATTTGTTATGTAAGTTTTGAATGAGATTGAGTTATTAAAATAATAAAATTGTCGTATCGTAAATTTCTTTTATTTATAAGATTCCAATGTTACCTTACTTAAAAGACTAAACATATGAAAGAAATAAAAGAAAAAGTTATCAAAACATAATTTCTTATAGGTCTAATAGAAGTTTTCAAAAATATAATTGTGATTAGAATATTTTTTTCATTTCAAAAAAAGTCTATCGGTTAACAAGAAAATAATATGAAGGGAGGAACGAATGAATATGATGAGTACCACTCACAAGGATCAAACTCTTAGGCTTTTAAATCGAGAACAATGAAATCTCTTCCTTGATTGTCATCAGACCGGAGGGAGTAGGGTTGATTCGTAATTATCTTTCCTTTTCCATGGGAGTGAAAACCATATAACAATTTAGTGTCTGGGTGAACATGTCCAGAATGCTACACCATTGGCTAGCCGAGGCCTATATGGATGGTTACGAAGGAGTGAGTCGGCATATAGTTATTAAATATAATATGATTGATGGAGGTCAGTTCTTCATGGCCACAGGTTATAACCAATCTCCATTAGATTGAAAAATACCTGGTAATTAATCACACTCTCCAGTAGAAACTGATATAGGATGAATTACAGTCAATAGAGTGAGGGGATTCTCGCTTGTCACCGCAGAACAAGACAATGAATCCCCTCTCCAAATACATTGTCAAGAGGGAACAACTGCTAGCAGTCGGTAAAACCAGTAAATTAACAATCACCACACACTGCACACACATAACACGTAACACTAAAAGCCCGAACATGGCGAGAGTCCAGGATGTGAGCTCGCAAACCCTAAATTAAAATGCACGCCTGCCTTAAAAATCTTCTCGAGAACACGATATCAAACGTACGTGAACACATAGACACAATATGACAGTATATATCCCACGCGGTACGCCCCTCGCCTTGTTATCCTTCCTGATGATTGTCTCCATTGGGGAAATGGGGCCAAGAATAATTCTGGTGATGCCCATCAGACCCTCCAGCAGCTCCCTGAGCTTGCCTCGGGTGTCCATGAAAACAGATGTGATTCAGCATCATCTCGCCGCAGGCATACTGGATCAGTTCCGCATGTGCAGCATCGAGTTCCTTCTGGAGGCTGATGACCTGTCTCTGGAGTGCCGAGATGATCCCAACACACCCGTAGACAGGGTCCTTCACCCTGGCCTCAGCCTCGTAAGCAAGGGAAGTCACGGCATCCTCCCTTTGGTGGGGGAGGACCTCGTTGATGAGCTTGCTGACATTGCTCGCCCCGAATATCTTGTGCACGATGATGAACTTCTGGGGCTCCTCGGGCGGGAAATAAGGGGAGAATATGCAGTTGGATGTGCACTTCCTCCGCAGGAACTTGCAGGCTGCACACGGCGGGTTGGAGAAGCTTGAAGATGCCATATATATATACTATTTTAATTACCTGCAGCTGGATACGTACACACATGCACACACATCAGAACGCGCTAATCAGAGCTTCAAGAATGGGAAGAAAGACCCGGATATTGCTTATATACGACCTGTCGTTATTTGACAGCATGGAGGGAGTACCGGGAGCTGAAGAAGCTTTAGTATCATGTACGTTTAAACTTCTCAACTACAAATTCGAAGGAATTCCATGGCAATTTCTTTCGCATGTGATATTGCTAAATATACTAATAACCTTTAATGAGGATGAAGTCCGTGCGACAAATTGCTTCATCATATGTTTGTCCATTCATATGCAATGTCGATGATTTCTCCGAACAAACCAAGAAACACAATTTCATAAGTAACTCGAGGAATGACCGTCCATGGACCTCTCAGTTGGGTTTCTACGAATTCAACCAATCTGTCGGGTTAGTTTAGTGAGGTCTTGGCTTAGAAATCCATATTCGTATATGCATATACGTGAGCACAACTAGCTCTATCACTAGCTCTTTTGATTGATCCGTGAAAAAGAGGACGATTATGCTCGATTGCTACGGAGAGTCTGGTCTCTATTATTGATTAAAAAAATGCAGAGAAGCATACTCCCAAAAACAAGGTATTCACATGGAGATTGACGGGGTCATGGATCGTGAACATATGTCTATAAAGGAGAATTCTTATGTGATAATTATTACCTTGTTTTGCGCTCCGATGATCGAGATCCGAGGGAGAGTGATTGATCTGCTACTGCTCGAGATTTGCCCAAACTATTTGCTAAGAAGTAACACGGTCGCCATTAGTTAAGACGCCTGTAGGAGAACACAAATGGGATAACAGAGAGGAACCCTAATGGTAAGGTCCGGAAGGGAGACAAAGGAGAGAACCCTAATAATGAAGCTGCAGAAGGGAGACAAAAGAGAACTCCAAAAAACAATTATATAGCCATCAACCATGCACCCAATAATTCAGTGCCTTTTCCCTTGACTAATGCGGCAGATTCCATCTTATGATGTCAGGGTTTTCTCTTAACGGGCAACTCGACATGAACCTAATTTAATTATTCAATATTTTTTTTCTCTTATATGCAATTTCGTGTTCAATTTTTATGTATATATAAAACAATTCATCGCATAGTTTATTTACTACATTCGTTCGCATAGCATATTTATTCGATTTGTCCATTAAATTTATATATATCATGTGATGTGTATAGAAAAAATTAATTATGGTTCGTTAAAGTTTTTAATGCAGAATGACACATGTATGCCATTATACGATCAAGGAATGAAACTAAAAGCCTAAACATTTGGGCAAATGGTCTCTTTTTTTCTCCTATGTTACAAGTTTGAGAAAAAGACTGGTTTGATTTGAGACAGGATAGGGAGACACGGTCCCCATTTATTAATAAATACGAAAGTTTACCAACGTGTAATAGATGTCAACTCATCACACGTACATCTACTAAGCCCTAGCAGCAACGACAACAACAACTGATGTCCTTGGACGAGTCGTCAAGAACGGAAGTCAATTCTTAGGAGCCCACCATTGACAGATACCGCTGTGCTTCCATGCTACCTACTGCTGCTGAAAGATCCTGCAAGCTGCATGAAATATAATTCTGATGCATCCCTTTTCGTTTCTCCCTAAGTGGACTGGGAGATCCTCGACGGGCCTGTTTCGTTTATCACTAGCCTTCTCATCACCATAATGTACCTCCTCTTAACCTAGTCTGAAAATAATTCATACCAGACGACGGCAACATCGGTCAACACTCTGTTTCTAGATTCCCATTACTGATAAAGCAACGCTAACGCTGCACCAAAAAGATAACCTACTTCAGCATTATGCTGGTCTACAGAATTCCACGGCAATGGCAAGTCTGGAGATGGGGTGTCTAAAGGCAATTCAGGGCCTTCCGGTTAGGAGGGTTAGTTTGAGATAGTTGTGCTAAATTGTTATGAGGTTTTATGAGAACATTGGTTCAACTATGGTTTTCCGAAAGTTTATTGTCGAAAATGGACCTATTGGACCGACAATTTCCTTAGAATCTAATTTGCATGCAACATTTTTTTTGGGGGTAAGAAACGGGCATATGTCCTTTATTCGAAATAAACTATGAACGGTGTAGACAATGTATAACAGCTCCTACAAGGTCACTAGTAAGTCAATCCGCACACGAGAATTCCCTTCTTGGAGTAGATGGTCTATTTGAACCATCCAATTGCACCTCAACATACTATGAATGTCAAAGATAATCAATCCATTGGTTCCACCCCATGTTAACTCGTCCTCCATTAATAACTCTAGCTAATACAATCCGTGACTTTACTTTTAGGATAATTTTACGAAATCTCACATCTTATATCAAATCAAGTCCAGATTTCACGGCCCATAACTCAGCTCTAATGGATGTAGAGATGCCAATTTTATGCACGAACCCACCTAGCAATGTTCCCAAATCGTCTCCAAGAATCCCACCTGCGCCTGCCAATCTCTTTGCAGCACCATCAATGTTCAACTCGATTCAATCATGTTCTGGTTTTTCTCAACCGATCCATCTCCATATCCTCCTCTTCGCACACCCGGAAGCAAATTCTTGTGGCGAATCATAGGAAAACGAGCTTGTAATCACGTCGATAATCGAAGCTCCTCGAGTTGGCCAGGAGAACTCTGGATCATGCGCACAAAAATTCTCATTTCCACATTAACCAACAACCTACGGCAAAGCGAGTAGCCCATGAAGGAGCTGAATTAATCCTTGCTGTGTTCTTCAAATTCCTCCACAGCCACTGATCTCTCGAATCGGAGAAGAATTGCACCTTTAAGTGAATCGGCACGAGTTCTTCCCCATATTGCTTTCACTCGAGGGCAACACTGTACCCTCCAGTGCGCTTAGTTTGTTTCCCGGGCTTCGGCCGTTATTTACCGGGAGAAAAATGGGAATGACCGGGCCGGACCGAACCGACACGACCCGAGTTGTGATTGAACCGGGTCGGCCTGCCGAGAGTGAGACCACAAGCTCATCCCGGTGTAGAGTGGGATCCATCACAACCGTCGATTGTGCGAGAAGTCAAGAAATTATTCACAATCAACGGATGAGAACGATTACAGTTGCACGCCGAGTCCATGCACATATCTTAGATGCTTAAAGCCTAGCAAAACCCTCACCATCCCCCCGTGACTGTTCTACCCGGCAGCCGCTTGCGGACCTGCACGGCGATTCCGCCGGAGCTCTTCCTCTCTCCCCGCAGCTCGGTTGCAGTCATGCCGAAGCACTACAGGCCTCCGGTGAGATTACTTTGCATCGAATGCAGTGAACCGTATGCCTGTCAGTATACCTAGAGGGATGGGGGCTGACTCTGGTTTTTGTATCTTTCTTTTTGTATGTGCAGGGGAAGAAGGAGGAGGGCAACGCAGCGAGGTACATCACCAGGTCCCAAGCTGTAAAGCAGCTCCAAGTTAATCTTCCCACTTTCCGGTAGTCTCCTTTACCTAAAGCTTATACACTTATCATTTCGTGTATACGTCGCCATTGAAGTTGGTTGCTTTCTTGTGGCAGCTGAGTGCCAAAAAACACAAAGATCCAATTTGCTTTAGCCTCTAGGGTAGTTTTGTTTCGTGTAAAATAGTTCTTCTGTCAAAGGAAACGTAGAATGCTAGAATGGTCTATTACACACCCTAGTCGGAATATTGACTATCTTAATGCCAGAGCAATTGTCAGTTTTCTTGCTTTATCTAATTTTTAAGTCCATTTCAATGGTGGAAGCAACTGTAGGACAGGAATGCACATATATGATGTTAACACAAGAAGAAGAGGAAGCAGACAATCATTATCTGCAGAAAGACGTCTTTTTAGTGCTGCCATGATCATTTTCAAATTCCAATTTCAATTTTCTGATGCCTTTTGAGGTTCTTCAGTCTTTGAAAATTTTCAACAGACTATGCATTCTCAAGGGAGTATTTCTCCGTGAACCTAAGAAGAAGGTGAAGGGAAATCATCACACTCATTATCACTTGAAGGATATTGCATTCCTTCAACATGATCCCCTTCTTGAAAAATTCAGAGAAATAAGGGCTTATGAAAAGAAAATCAAGAAAGAACAAGGATCTTGCCAATAGACTCCTTACACGAAAGCCCAGTTATACACTTGACAA
Organism: Sonneratia caseolaris; assembly: GCA_900006705.1. NCBI lineage: Eukaryota > Viridiplantae > Streptophyta > Magnoliopsida > Myrtales > Lythraceae > Sonneratia > Sonneratia caseolaris. The sequence goes on along the minus strand of CXYZ01012692.1, from coordinate 5,270,692 downwards.
GCTTATTGGCGAGAGGTTTGTTGATGCCTCTCTCTCTCTCTCTCCTTTCTTGTGTTTTATGTCCATCTAATTAATTTTGCTTTTCCTGACAGCATCCAAAGTTCGTTGATGCACTGAGAGACTTAGATGATTGTCTCACCATGGTTGGTTCAACTTTTTGCGGCATTACCTGACTTAGAGAGGGAGAAAAATGAAGATGTTTTCATAACTGTCGAAGGTTGACCTCTTCTATTGGAAAAAAGAAACGTGTTACCATGGATATGCCCCTCAAGGAGATTAGACCTGCAATAATTCCAGTGCATTAGAAAATCTGTTTACTCTTTGACTTTTCATTTAGATATAGACATGATTTCTTCTTTATTTTGGTCAGGTTGAGCCATGAGTGGCAGTCCTAAATATCTTGAACTCATAAATTGCATACAATCTTTGTGTCTGTGAAGGGCATATGCTATCTGGTATGTTGTACCAGTTAACACTGAATTTGGGCTTGGTGTATCATGTATGCTACCCTTTGTAGGTGGAATTGGAAGGTCAGAAAATTACATGGTTAACTCCACATGCTCTCCAGCAAGTTCTGATTGATGATATTGACTTCTCAGTCATGTTAATGTTATTGGAGTTTTATGAGGTACTTAGCTATGTTTCCTGGATGCCATTTTTATACTTTCTTTCGGATTTCTTCTGTTGCTATTGTGAATAATTGGAATTTTACTATGCTGAAAGAAGAATTATCAGAATTTTACCAACTTGGAGTCTGATGTTACCTTTCAGTCAGTTTAAAGTTAAGCAATGAAATCATTTTTCTTTGCAACAATTTTTTTAAGGGGATGGATTGAATGTTGTGATGGCTGAAAGAAAAGCTATAATGGATAAATCTAGCCATTGATCTCCTTAGTTTATTTGTATTGAAGGGGCGGGAATCAAATGACAGATTACCATGGCATTTACAGGATAGATTGTTGTATTTATTTAAATATATAAGTATAAATTCAAATTAGTTTTAACCTAATATTAGATACTTCTCCTTTCCAAATTATCATTTAATTATTAAATGTTCTTCCTTTCTAATTTTCCCCATTTTTTTATTTATATCTGAAAAAGTACATCATTCTACCTTTTTTTGGCCATTTTTCTTCTCTTATGTTATTGTATTTTATTCTTATGGATGCAGACTCTCCTTGTTTTTGTCAATTTTAAGCTTTATCATTCCATCGATGCGAAGTATCCTCCCATTCTTAATCCTAGGTTGGAAGCTTTAGCAGTAGGTATCTGTTCTTTAATGCATTTTCTTTTGCACTATAATTTCTTTGTCAAAGCAAATAGTGATTTATCTTGTCTCTGCTTGAGTTCTTCAGATCTTTACGCATTTTCAAGATACCTTCAGATGAATTCCAGAGCCCCCATGGCTGAATCTGTTGCTGTTGGTTCATCTGGGTCTAACCAACCTGAGGTTAAGCAAAAGGGCAAGGAGATGAAGGAATCTGAACTAAGGCTTGCCCAACTTCAACAGTACCTTCCTTACTATGAACCTGGTGCTCTTATGCAGATTGTTGAAGAGGCTGCTGATGAAGATGAGGAGGATGAAGACACGAAACAATGCCAAAAGCATTTAGCGAATATGAAAATCTTCTTAAGTCGTGAGGTGAGAGCCATTTGCATTAAATGCTTGGTGTCTCTTACGAGATTATATAGTCTCTTTCATCTCTATCTGTGTATGATTAATTGAATTGAACCTCTTAAGCTTGAGGGTTTTTTTTTTTTATATATCTTGCAATTATATAATACGACAAATTATCTAGAATATCGCTTATCGTCAGGCAATTTTTATTGGTGATTTGTCATTATTGGACTCCATTACAATTTTTTCTCTTATTTACACTTCACTACAAATATACAGCAAAAATCTCACCTCTTGATTATATCGATTCATTTCTTTATCTGGGTTTACAGTTTTCTGCTTTTGTTTTTTTGCCACTGCCTATTCTTTTACAATATTGTTTAAAAGCTTGTTTCCTAAGGAGATGATGTTATATTCAGGTTCCCAGAGAATCGTAACTTCTTGTTATTCCTGCTTTTGGAGGTATTGTTTCTTGGGAGGGAGATGGGGTTCCCTTTGATGAGTCTGATCAGAGCATTACTCATCAGGTATCCTAAATTATTTTACAATTATTTGTTATTTGTTGTCAGGTTTTGTCTGGCCTCTTTCTCAATGGGTACAATGAAGGAAGATGACCCTAAGAATGTGAACAAAATTGTGCAATCTTGAATCTAATTGCTATTTGTACATTGGGTTCTGCAGGTTGTTGATAGGCCAACACAGTCAAATATTTCTTTCTAGAGAGTATGTGCAACCTCAATGGCTTTATGATTGTGTTAATGCCCGAATTATATTGCCAATTGAGGGTTACCTAGTGGGAAGGTAGTTGGTGATAAAAATCCTAGCATGTACATTCTCATTGAAAAGCAGTATCACGATGAACTGAAGATGGAACTTGAGGGAGCCCAGTGCTCTGGAGCTGCTTCAAATCAAGAAAGGAAAACCATTAGCCAGGATGCAGAACCAGGGGATGAATCCTTCGCCCCTGATGTCCAGCAGGTTGTAGAAGATAGTGACAACTTATCAATGGTTGTCATGTCACGCAAGAAGAGGCGGCTTTACGAGGCCCTGAAGGTAAATATCTTTTTCTTCTGAAAACTGCATTTCCCCTTGGAAATACAAGCCACTGGTCTTTAACCGGATCATGTCAATCTCTAACCTAAGTTAATGCCACCATTCAATCTGCTCGACTACTTGAGGGTCAAAACTCTAGTGATTGATAAATTGCCTCTCTTTTTGTAAGATCTGATGTATTGCTCTCTGGTGTGCTTATGGGAGTCTCTCTTTCTGGCAGAAAGGAAAAGAACAGAAGAAGGCCAGCGTTGATCTTCTGATGGAGCGGAAGAGGAAGATTGAAGCAGGCGAGAAATCAGCAAAATGATGAAGCAGTTTTTGAATGCTGCCTTCCTTGCTCAAGTTGAAGTTGCACTATTGACCTGTCGATTCGTATCGGTGGCACCTGAATGGCATCAATGGTGTTCAGGCTGCACTAGCTTTTAGTAGACAGGTGGAGTAGAACTGAGCCAATGTAAGTGTTATTGGCCCAAATTCTGTTCGTATATTAATGACAAATGATCATCATAATATTGCAAAATTTTCTTTACCTTTTCTTTTCCTTGCCCCTTGGGAGCTTGGTTTGATTTAAATGGGTCTGATTTTCCCAAAGCATGCTGGTTGGCCTTAACCCACGAAGGCTCCTGTGATATGTCTTTCCAAGTTACAGACAAAACATAAAAGAGACCTGAGAAGTTTTCCTGATTGGAACCGTGTCTAAACTTTTTCGATCTATTGCTTGCAAGGCTAGCCTACATCCATATTAGTTTAGGATGGTTCTTCCATATATGATGGTCAGTATGGACATTGAAAGCCATTCAACTCATTTGTGCATGAATTTGCTGTGTCGGTTATCCTCATATCCTCTTTTTCTCCCCCGTTTCTTCTCCGTTCATAACCCTTTCTTTCTCCTCATCATCAATCAACTCGATTGGTCTAATCCATATGATTAAGATAAAAAGTGCAGCACTTAGCATTAGGGGTATTGAAAACAGATGAAAGCAGCATTCTTATTTTTACTGATGCTTCATGAAAAAATAACAGGGGTTGTGTTGCAGGTCTTGCACGATAGAATGGTAAAACCTTGATCTCGTGGTCTTTAAGAGGTGCAACTTCCCCTCACCAACCTATGCTGAAGCACAAGCTTTGTAGCTCCTATGAAGGGATGAAAAAACATCTACTTCTTCTCGGATTGCCTAAATTGCACTCAAATGATCAAAGGGCACAAGGTTTTTTCGTGGGATTGGAGAAACCTCCTGCAAAGCTTTAGCTCAAAACTTGCTTCTTTTCAATTTGGCGGATTGTCTCCGGATTTCCCGTGACTTGATTATGCTTGCTCATGAACTATGTACAGCGGGCATAAAACGCCCATCTATGGATGTGTATTTTGTTGAAGCTAGTGGCGACCCATCATCCTCCTCAATAGTTCCCTCTGCAAACTAGCCCACCACATTGCCGATAAAAAATGAAAAAGTGCAGCACTTAGCACAGTTAACGTCTGGTTTGAGACGGTCTTGAGCCCATATAAGGAGGATGTCAAGGCCTAAATTCCAACCTTATTGGGCCCTGCGGTATCCTTCTCATCGGCCCATTAGTCGCCATCTGTATTTACTATCTTGTCCTCATCCTCGGCGGGCCTCCGGGGTTTATGTTTAGGGTTAGGGCTTAGTCACCTCTATTCTTTCTCTTTCTCTATCTCTCTCTGTGCGTGTGTACGCGTGCTAGGGTTGCGTTGCCAAGCTCTCTGACACCTAATGGACCCGATGGAGAACGAAGTTCCATACGACGGAGAAGCTCACGAGGTTGAACCCTCGGACCACCCTCACCACCATTCCGCCGAAGACGACAGATCTCACCATCAGTCCGGCGACGGAGCGAGTCCTGGGTATGTTTTTTTTCCCTTCCTACACTCGCGTTGTTTAGTTTCCTATGTTCACACGATGGGATTTTCGCTGTTCTGACAGAAAAAGTTCGAATTTTTTTTGTTTTTTTAAGAGAAAGCCCTAATCTAGTATTTAGTTTGAGATTTCTCCTTGGCGGTTCCTTTTCCAAGCAAAAAATTAGTCCCTCAGATAACTTGGTTTACCTATATTGCTGCTACTGCTGACCCGGGTAGATTATCTCGTTTCATCTTGTTCTTCAGGAAGTAAGTGGACCTGTAGTTTACACTTTACACTGCTCTCGTTATGTCCATCAGCTTCTGATAATACTGAGTGGAAAATTGCTTTGTCCATAGATTCTTGCTTTTGGATTTTAGCTTGTTCTGTTGATTATTTTGGCACTGGCTAGCATTATATTAGGTGTATTGATTTGATGGTTAATTTAGTCTACATGTAATTGCAGAAAGATTTTTGTAGGAGGTTTAGCAAGAGAGACGACTAATGGTTAGTTACTCGTATTAGATTATGCCTTTTTAGTATATTGAAGTCCTAGACAGTATGTTATATTGATTAACCATGGGGTTCCCACATTTCCTGCAGCACAATTTGTGAAGCATTTTGGTCAGTATGGTGAGATTACAGATTCTGTCATAATGAAGGACCGGAAGACTGGACAGCCTCGTGGATTTGGGTTCGTGACCTACGCGGATCCCTCTGTTGTCGATAAAGTCATAGAGGACACCCATGTCATTAATGGGAAGCAAGTAGGGTTTAGGTTCCAGTAGCTAGTTTAGGCTGTCAATATTTTGGATTACGCAAGTGGAACTCTCAGTCCTTTCAAGTGACATTTCTCTTTACTGGTGGCTATTGGGACTCTCTAGGTTGAGATTAAGCGTACAATTCCAAAGGGTGCTGCTGGTTCCAAGGATTTCAAGACTAAGAAGATCTTTGTTGGTGGGATTCCATCAACAGTTAATGAAGGTGATACAATCTTCCTTCTTTGTTGCCTTGAACTAGATTTAGTTGGGATTGCTGGACTGATTGTTGTGAGTGGACAGATGAGTTCAAGGATTTCTTTACACGGTTTGGGGAGGTTAAGGAGCATCAGATCATGAGAGACCATGCTACAAACCGTTCTCGTGGCTTTGGTTTTATCACTTTTGACAGCGAGGAGGCAGTTGATGATATGTTGTCTCGGGGCAATCGTCTTGAGCTGGCCGGAACTCAGGTAAGCAGATAGATGAATCATGCTTAACAGCAACTGCCATTATGGTTGATATTTGAACTACGTTTGTTAGGATTGGTATGTCATTTTCAGAGTTTGTTTGTCGTAGCTTGAGTTATACCACCATTTTTTTTTTTTTGGGGGGGGGGGGGTGTGGAATCAGTGATGGAAAATCATTTGAAAGAGACTTGGATTATCTTTTAACTTTCAGTTTTTTGGTTCCTGCAGACTAGCAGTAGGCTCCATGTAGTGCTATTACATGTACATGCAATCTCATTTGGCTCATGATAGTTGATTGATGTGTGTTGTAGATGTTTGATGTGATATGTGCATGACTGTCTAAATTCCACTTATTTCAATTATGCAGGTGGAGGTTAAGAGGGCAGAACCAAAAAAGCCAAATCCACCTCCACCACCATCCAGACGATACAGTGATTCGAGGCACTCATATGGTGGGGGATATGGAGATGCTTATGGTGGATATGGAGGCAGTGGCTATGGTGGCTATAACAGATCTGGTGGGGCCTATGGAGGCAGGCCAGGTGCTTATGGTGGATACAGTGGTGGTGACTTTGGTGGGTATGGTGGATATGGCAGTGGTGGAATCGGTCCATATAGAGGAGACCCTTCCCTTGCATACTCAAGTCGTTATGGGGGAGGCATGACTAGAAGTTATGATATGGGAGGTCCTTATGGCGGCCCTGGTGGGGGTTATGGAGGTTATGGTGGCAGTGCTGGAGGTTATGCTGGTGGTGCAGGTGGTTACGGTGGCAGTGGAGGCGGTGGCGGCTATGATCCCACTCTTGGAGGTGGCTATGGAGGAAGCAGTGGTGGTGGAGGAGGCAGCGGCGGGTTCTATGGGAGCAGAGGAGGATACGGTGGTGCAGGTAGCAACCGCTATCACCCTTATGGGAGGTAAAGAGTTATGATTACTCGAGAGTGAGAAATCTATCCTGGTTAATGTTGTGAGGATTTGAAAATTAGGAAGTGCATTCCCGAGCCTTCGTTTCTATGGACTCCTGTACTCTTAAGCCTCTTCTTTATATCCAATGACTTGGAAAAGCGTAGAGGCCTGACTCTTATTTATATATATGGATCTATTTCACAGTATTGACTGGAGAATATGGCTGATGGTTGGTTGGTGTGTATCTCTGTGTGCTGCATCTTTTCTCACAAAAAAAACTGTAGTTGGCGTTGCGGTCTTCCCCAGGCCCTTTCATATGATTGAACTTCCTAGTGTTATTTCCCGTTGTGATGCAGCCACTTACCTCACTTGTTTCTAGTGCGTAATGTGAGAGTCTGTCGAGAAAAGCTGAGTTAGGCTTGTGTTACAACCAGGCCATAAGCCCGAGAGCATCGAGAAGGCAAGCCATACTGTGATCTCCTCCTTCCACATCTCTTGAAGTTGCACTGTGGCATCTTGCTCTAACGACAAAAATGTGGATATGAGCCGTGAGGCCTTATGGGAATTTTACTTGGCGTAAACAGAAGCACCATACTGAGGTTCTCTGTGCTCGGGTCTGCGTCTGAAAAGCCGCTGAAGTTCTGGCAGGCCAACGGACGGTCAACATCTAACCGTTGGCTGGATACGTGTACTTGGCACGCCAATGGGTCCCGGTTTATTCAGAAGACTAAATCGGATCTGTCGCTGATGCCAATTTTATTTACTATAATTATCAAACGTGAAAATCAATTCAATGTACACTCATCAATCGTAATGTATTATATATGGAAATCGAAATCAAAGGGGATTTCACCACGTTAGGATTAGTAATTGTAGTCTAACAACACTTCAGCATGAGACTGAACCAAGACAAGTGCGAGCGCGGCTCGTGGCTGCGTGGGTCCGCCATCGCACGCTCCGGCTATCTGCTCTTAACCACGTCGTCGTCACTGAATCATCGCTGAGCGAGAGAGGAAAAAAGAAAACAAAAAAACTGAAAAGAAAGGAAAAGGGAAAACCAAGAAAATGCGTATTGCGCACCCCTCCCGGGCTCTCGTTGCCGGAGCTAACGCTCTTCTCCCTTCGCCCTGCCGGTACGCCAGCCTGCCGTGCTTCCTGACGGGGCCTCCTGTCCTACGGCACCGGTCCCATGCTCCGTTTCAGCTCCGATCCCGCTCGATGGCCACAGCAGAGGGCCCCTCCCCAGTGGTCACCTCCGCGGAGGAGGACGCGAAGTTCGGGTTCCGCCGGCCGGAGATGTACAGGAGCAGCCTGAGCAGCACGGTCGACGCCTACGACCGGCACGTGTTCGTCTGCTTCAAGGGCCCGGATGCCTGGGCGCCGCGCGTGGAGGACTCGGACACAGCCGTGCTCCCCAAGCTGCTCTCCTCCGCTGTTAAAGCCCGCAAGAATGACATCGACGTAAAGGTCCGTTTTTGATTCAGCTACATCTTACTTTGAACAGGCTGTTGAATTATATCTTAAAGAACTGAAATTAGTTGCTTGCGGTGGGAATTTACTGGTAATGTCCTTAGACGAAGCTGACTGTATGCGGAGGATGTGAAGGGATCGGGTTTTCCGATGGAGATGTCTTGATTTTCCCTGATATGATCAAGTACATGTGAGTATAAATATAGTTCTTCTCTGCTTTGATCAACGTATAGAATTTCAATCTTGGTACCGCTTGCTTAGACTTATGTGCGGCAATTGATGTTCGTTCCATTCAACGAGCTCCTTGAATCACGAGACTTGATGTTTTTTTAATCATCACGAGATCATTATTTTAACTGGTGGAACAGTCCACGATTCTTGGAGTTTTCGACAATAACAAGGAGCTGGTTCGTCAATGGAAGATTTGCTGATCTGAAGTGTTCTCGTTTTCTCTCTAGCTTTGTGATGGTTGTACTTATATTTGCTCAACTAATTGTCTCCCAAGCTAAGCCTGACTTTGCTTTGTCTGGATTAATTGATAATTTGTTCTTTGAGATTTGTTCTTCCTGATGATTAGAAGTGTTAACTTTGTGATTAGTTCAATTTTGTACTTCTCTAGTTTGTTTATGTTCCAGAGGTTCAATATTCATTCATTCTTTTTCTTTTTACTGAAGGGGCTTGCTGGAATCAGATGTGGATGGCTTTGTGGATGATGTATTTGTGAATGGAAGACCTTGGGCTTCTGGTGTCCCTGAGGTTTTGGTGGGTTGTCATATATTCGTGTGTGCCCATGGAAGCCGAGACCGCAGGTGCGGGGTCTGTGGGCCAGCCCTTATCCAAAAACTCAATGAGGAGATTGAGTTCCGTGAACTCAAGGATCAGGTCTTCGTAAGTCCGTGCTCTCACATTGGGGGGCACAAATATGCTGGAAATTTGATCATATACAGTCCTGATCAGGAGGGGAAGATTACAGGTCATTGGTAAGGGATATTTGCTTGTTCTGCTGAAAATCCTCTACACTCTATCGGGAAAGGTTTTATGTTCTTTTACTAGTAGTATGAGATTGATGATCGTATTATCGCAGGTATGGTTATGTTACACCCAGCGATCTGCCTGATTTGCTAGATCAGCATGTTACAAAGGGATTAGTAATCGAACGTCTTTGGAGGTATGTCTTTTTCAACATTTGCATATTTCTTTTCTCTGCAACCTTTTCCTTTACAATAAGCTTGCCCAAGGGCTTGACAAATGGAGAATTTTTTTTTTCACGAACACATGGCATTTGGAGTTTCTGCTGTACTGAACAGATGTACATTGGCTTGTGAGTCATTGGACCATGAGAGGAACTGCTGTGAATTGTTTTTATAATGACTGTTGTTTCGAACTTGCATAGATAGCTTTCTACTAATATTTTGTGACGTAGACCTTGTTGACAATAATGTTCTTAGATCTGGTCAGTTGCAGCTGTTGTTTTCTGCTAGCCTTGTGTTGACTCTCAGTCATGACACTGGAAACGGTTAAAAATTGGTGATGTACAGGAAACAAAGCGATCTCTCTAGACATTCTGCTTCATTTGTATCAGAGCATCACTTTCTGTATCTTTTTTGTGGTGGCGACTGAAATTATTATTCACAGGGGACAAATGGGAACCTCTTTCCAGAAAGGTGCAATGGCCAAGAAACAGAATCTTCTGAACGGAAACAATGAGATGGAAAGTGAGAAGCCTCAAGCAGTCAGTGCTGATGCCTTAAAGGATAGCTTGTTTACATGCTGCCAGGAAGCAAATGGCTTTTCTCGTTGCACGGATCAAAGCAGCAGCAGAAATGATGGAAAGAAACCGAAAGAAGAGGAAGGAAAGTAGAAGGGTATGTCCAATCTTCATCACAGGATAGGCAAGTGGGAGCAATGGCATCCTGACAGCTGCAGCTCTTCTGGGAGCCATAGCGACAATTACTTTGGTGTGCAGCTCCTATCAAAGGTCTCCGTGATGGGTAATTTATGTACTTAGTGATTACATTACAGGTAAGTGGAAAGACAATTTTGATTCTTCGTTTGCATTCTTACAGCATTATTGGAAATAATAATCTTCAATATGATGCTTTGAAGAGGATCAGTACGCAACATTAGGCATCTGCCATTTGTATGGTTTAGCAACGTTTCTGGGAAGATGTAAGGTTACTGATTGAATATCTGAGTCATTTGAACCCATTCTTTTTGCACTATTTGATTCTTCTGGGCTATCTTTGGCATGAGGTACGATGGCTGCTGTGCCGTTCTCTGCTGTAGATGGACTAGAGCGAGGAGTTCGGTTTAGATCGGTTTCCTATCTGAAAGAGGCCTTGTGTGTTTATGCATCATTTCCAATCTTTCTGCAACTGATGGTTTGGTTATGTCAAACGGCTAAAATGCTCCTTTGGTTGATCAAAACACTGATTTTATATGCAAACCGACATGCATATACAGCTCTTGGCACTCTCGACGATTGGTCTTCTGTTTATATGATGAGTGAACTAGCTCGGCTAGAGACCGTCCTGCCCTTCATGGTGAAGATCGTGTAATTTTGAAATAAGAAAGCATAATGTCCTACAATTTCTTTCTAATGGAGTTACTTCGTTGACTCAGTCTTCAGATACTGGTGTGATATGTGTCATACGTGATGTAAATTGTCGCATCACCTCGTGATTGTTTGAAAATGTTAACGGTAAAATAAGTTAACGGTCTGGTAAAAAAAATGCCGTACTTTTATTTGAAAATTGAATTTCGCCTTTATGTGATGAATGGGCCTGAATTGGGCCTAACTTTAAGCCCTAAGGCCCAATTAGATTCATAGATGACTGCCGACGTCCTCCTGTCCTCTGCGCCACACGAGTGCCCCAGCTTCTGCGAGACCGAGGGACGCTCGGCAGAGAAGTGCAGCTATGGAGGGACGGAGCAGAAAGCGCAGGAGGGCAAAGCATAACGGAGCGCAAAATGAACTGAAAGTCAACAGCTCCGGTTTTCAAAAGAAGCAGAATCCGAATCCACGCGGTTTTCTCGATAAGGTCCTTTCTTCTTCCTCCTCCCTTTAGATGTTGAAGCTACGCTGCTTTGAATTGGGGGAAAGATCCAAAATTTGATTGTTCCGGAGCTGATTGGCAGGCTTTCTGATCTGAATTTTACGTGATTGTGCAGATGAGAGCGAAATTATCAGGCGGGCATTTTAGAATGATAAACGAGAAACTCTACACCTGCACGTACGTTGTCGCTGCTCATCGTTTCATGCCTGTCAAGTTTCTTTCTTTGAACTGGGATTGTCTAACTGCGTTATATGCAGATGCTTCCATGTCGAATATTTCTATCCCTTCTAACTGTGTCCTTTAAATTTTCAATTTCCTTTTTCAGGGGAAAGGAGGCCCTTAATTATTTTAGTGAAGAACCTACATTATTTGACATGGTAAGCTCTGTATAACTGGATATTTCATCATATATCAAGGTCTGGAACCTGGCCTTTAGTTGTTCTTTTGCTGCCATCTAATGCCACGCAGCCTATGTATGTAAATCGTCATTGTTGCTTTTTGAATTAAATTACAACATTGTGGAATATTTAGGATCAAGTGTCATCTCTTCTATTGATAATAAAATCCTGAACCGGAAAAGTACAAATAAAATCTTTGGAATATAAGAGGCTTCAATTCCACACCTATTTGCATGTCAATCACCGTGTGGCCTCACATCCTGTCATGCCTGAGCATAGAACTTGTGTTTTACAAGCTTGAGTTCAGAAGTGAAAGCCTGTCTCAAAACCAGTTGTTCCCTTGTCAAGCATACAGGGGAGAAAAGACACCTAGCTTGTGGTTAGTTGTTTAGGCAGATGTTTAAGGATATGTAGAAACTGTGAGTCATTTAGCCACATGAAGGCAGATATCAGGGATTAGAGATAGATATTATGTCGAATCCTGTGGTGCCAACATTTTTTTTCTACTGATAATCTATATGCTTCATTAGGAATATTAATAGATACTCTTCAAACAACCACAAGATGTTGAAAATATGCCTGTCAAAGATCATATTGTGCATGTTAAAGGAAGCAAGAAGGAAAATCATTTCCTTGTATTCGGTCTTGCTATGAATTCTCTTTAGCAAATGCAAGGACTTGATAAGTATTTGTGTTAAGGGTCTTAGACACTTGAAACAAATCTCTTTTGCGGCATTACGCTATGATGGCATAATATCTCAGCTTCTGTTTTCCCTGCAGTTCTTCTGTAATATAATCATTGTTTCATTTTTTTGGATATCATGCTGCTTAACTCATATTTGATTACCTTTGTCAGTATCATACAGGGTACCAAGCCCAAATGTCTCAATGGCCTGAGCAGCCAGTTAGTACAATCATAAAATGGCTGAAAGACCACAGCAGTTCCCTGGTTGTTGCTGATTTTGGTTGTGGTGAGAGTCCACTGAGTGCTCTACAAACTATTCTTGCAGGTGTTGGTCCTTGATGACCTCTATAATTTTCTTAATCATACTTTCAGGGGATGCTCGTCTTGCAAAAAACATCAAGAACAAAGTCTTCTCATTTGATCTTGTTTCCAATGACCCTTCAGTAATAGGTTGTGACATGTCAAATGTATGTGTTCTATTCTTTTCTTAAGGTATGCAATAAAATTGGTAAAATTTTGATATATTTGTCTTAAAGAAAAGTAATGCCAGGATTACGCTATATCTTCATTTTCAGTTGTCTGAAAATTATAACATGTTCCCATCCCCACCAACATCACCACAACACCACCCCAACCCCCCCACCCTGCCCCGCACCACCCCCTCTCTCACTTCTCTTACACTACCACCAACACAAAAAAACCCAAAAGAAAGAGAAAATTATAAGATGACTGGCTGGTCGGGATACTCAAATATTGTTAATGTACAATAGCTTTGACAGTGAAAATGCTCTCACAAACAAATTATGTTTTTGCTTGGTAACTTTTAGGATGACTTATTATGGCTTCTCTTCAGATGATCATCTGTTCATGCTTTCTTTCAGACATGTCTTGAATCTTCTTCAGTAGATGTTGCTGTTTTCAGCCTTTCCCTCATGGGAATCAACTACCCATCTTACCTCACCGAAGCTCACAGGGTTCTCAAGCCAGGGTCAGCTTAGTAGATCCTTTTTGAAACTTCCCCATTGATGGCCTTGTCTTTTTTTTTGCCACATGCTTTTTTTGGCCCCCTTTCATCTTCACACTAATGGACCTCCTTTTACAGTGGGTGGCTTCTCATAGCAGAAGTTAAGAGCAGGCTGGACCCAAATACTGGAGGAGCTGACCCAGACAGGTTCATGAAAGCTGTATGTGAACTTGGGTTCAAGTCGGAGCTTAAGGTACCCATTGGTCCAATTCATTCTCTCTAACGCTTTTCTAGTTGGCCACTTGTGATGGGATGTGAATGTTTTGTGTAGGATTATTCAAATAAGATGTTTGTCTTGCTATACTTCAAGAAGAAGGTACCCTCGCCTTTCACTAAATAGCATTCAGATCAATCACTTAATAGCTGGAAAACAATCATTCTTAAACTTTTCTGCAGGAGAAGTCGAGCTCCACGACGAGGGAAATCCAGTGGCCAGAGTTGAAACCATGCTTGTACAAGCGACGATGATGGTGAATCAATGCAAAGAATTGTGTTCTTCTTTATCAAGTTGATACAAAGAATAGTCCATTTTGTAATCCTGATGAAGTAACTCCTCTTTCTCTTCCCCATATGTTAGCTTTGATTTCACATTAGATCCTTGAAAATGATGTTTGAATCTCCTAGGATCTTTGATATGTACGCATGACTTTCAAGCTCTGCCAGGTTAGATATCACAAGGGATTGGCGCTGTGATGAACACGGCGCATTTTTTATGTTATTCAAACGTACTCTAATATGCCTCTTGCATTCATGGCAGATGCTCGACTTGCCCATTCGTTTGCTATCTAGTCGGACATCAAAATTTGAAGGCAGGTGAATGTAGGAGCAGGACCAAGCTAGGCGAGTGATGGAATCTGAAAGTTAAAACTAGTATTGGCAATGTCGAACTTTCTTATATGTACCAACATTTTGCTTCTATTTCTCCTAAGATTTACATTTTAGACATCTATCTTTGTCATGAGTCCATGCGTGCCTTATTTTGACAACTGTGTACAAGTTGTGGATTTTTCTTCCACGTTCGGACAATGGAGATGATTGTCGAACTTTCTTCTTCATTAGTGTTAAATAATCGAGTTTCATACTTAGCCTAGTGATATATGGATTTACAGGTAATCTATTGTAATATTACGAATGAGATGTTAGGTCTATATCTATTAAGCAATCAAGTTGGAATTGGACTAATAGTTCATTTATTTCAAATAAGTGATTCAATGATTGAATTTCAGATTAGAATGGTCGATGATAATTTTTTTAAATATTTTAATTTGACTGTAAATTAATTTTAAAGTATATTTCAGTTAATTTAAGAATGGTGCGGGTATGCTAGTAGTTGAATGTCACCCCCAATTCATATATTCACAACTCGGCCTCAAAAGCTAAGAGGCAAATTAATCAAGCTGTGGCAGGAGGTTATTACAGTCATTTCGACATCTGAAGAGTTAGAGGCTTAGATATGAGCCAAAAATAAGAGACTAAAGAAATTTAAAAAAAAATCGGTTAAACCCTAAAACCCTCAAAGTCTCTTTCTCCAACGCAAGGCGAGCATCATTGAGACCTGGGAGGCTCCTCTGAGCATCTGCGGTCACTCTTCGGGGCAAACGACTGATTCCCAGCCGCCGGCACCGCCCTGCGTTACGAATAACATTCAACAGCTTCGCTTCACTAACCGGCGGAGATAAGACCCACCAAAATCTCGGCTGCGCAGATCCGCAAACTTCTTCCCAATCGAACATTGGGAATGGAGCCATAGCCGAATCGATCTTTGCACGGCGCAGATAGATGTTTGCCGCCAGGGGCCTTCAAAGGCGTTGCTTGAGCTCTCTCTTCTCCGTTCTCCGCTCAAATCCACCCGGGTACTCTCCCCACCTCTGCCGCTCTATTGGGTTGTCCGTGAAGCCACTAATGATGTATATATCTGCGTAATCACTGGCAAAATTTGGTATTTCCGATTTTTCATTATTGACTTGCCACCGCTAGGTAGATGGAGGACCTGATCCTTTTTGTTTGCCAAAGCTTTGAGGTTCAATGTTTTGCTTTTCTTATCGGTTTTTAAAAAGTTCCCATCCTTCTGAAGCTGTAGAGTTTCTCAGCCTGCGGTTAGGGAAGGGCCTGAATTGACTCTTCTTCCTTGTGTTCGAATCTGCTCAGGAATGTGCTGCTACCTAGAGATACTTCACCTAATTTAATATCAAGAAGTGTGATTCAGCAATTCCTAAATGGCGAAGAGAATTTCTATTCCTCACACTCCGTGTTGGTTCCATTTGGATGTTGGTGTCGCCCAATGTCTACAAAAGGACGGAGTATGCGGAGCAGGGTGGAGAGGAGAATGCGCAAAGAGTCAGGGAAGACCCTGAGGGAAATCCGAAGGGCAAAGAAATTGAGAAAGAAGCTTATGACTGACGAGGAGAGACTCATCTACAACCTCAAGAGAGTACGTATATGGAATTTCAGTTTCCAACGAACTATATAGAATTACCGGCCTATAAATTTGGACAAATGATGATGGTTTCTTTTATTAGAGTGCGGCTTTGTGTTTCCTAGATCTCAAGTTGCCTTCTGTTTGCTGAGTAGTTATCACAGAATCCATGAAATTGGGGTGACTGGTCTAGACTTGCTTTTGTTGATGCAAAGTATGATCCTGGATAATGCAACCGGGAGTAAAAGATGCATTAATCATTGACCTTCCTATGAAAAATGCTTCTGCTTACACACCAAAGTTTCATTTCGAAGTCAGTTATCTGCAGCTGTTCCCACCTGCATTTAGGTAAAAAAATGTGGCATTTGCATAAATGCTACACTTTCAACTAGGACCTCTTTCTAAGCATCTAACTCACAAGTCAAGATGTTACCTTAACAATAGACATTGATCTAATTGTATCTCTTATCAGTCTATGAACTCTTGGTTCTTTTTGCTATAAATTAAGTTTTTCCTTGAAAGGCTTGGCCTACTTGACTAATTGTGGTGAACCTTCTTTCTGGATAGGCCAAGAAGAAAGTCGCTTTGCTGTTGCAAAAGCTCAAGAAATATGAATTACCTGAGTTGCCTCCACCACTGCATGATCCTGAGCTTTTGTCCGCTGAGCAGCTACAGGCATTCAAGAAAATTGGGTTCAAAAATAAGAATTATGTTCCTGTTGGTGTCCGAGGGGTCTTTGGAGGAGTGGTACAGAACATGCATCTCCACTGGAAGTTTCATGAGACTGTGCAAGTCTGTTGCGATAACTTCCCCAAAGAGAAGATCAAGGAAATGGCGACAATGCTTGCAAGATTGAGTGGTGGTATTGTTATTAACATACACAATGTGAAGACAATAATCATGTTTCGAGGTAGAAATTATCGCCAGCCAAAAAATTTGATACCCATCAATACCCTCACAAAACGGAAGGTAAGTGTATCTGTCTAGGTGTTTCTCTGCCCATTCTCCCGCTTTTTTTATAAAAAACTTTTGTGTGGTGGATCAAACTAAAATTGCTAAGATTTAAGAAGTGATCTCATTATTCTATATTATACCAAAATCAATCCAATTCTTGGGTGAAATGGGGAGATATGGGATTATGCAAAATTATGAGCTTGTTACCAAATAGCTCTTTAAATGGCTCCCCTTCTAGTAATTGACATGATTAGTTCTTCCATTGCCTTCCATTTTGCTTTTCTTGATGATTCCAGGAATGATGCCCGTGTAGGTGGTCGTAACTTGTTAATTGATGGGCTGGAAAATATAATATAGGACTCATAGCCATGTAATGATTTTAGTTATGCATTCAGTGTTTCATATTGAAGTAGGTTAAATTCTCTTATTGTTGTCTTGTAGGCATTGTTTAAGGCCAGATTTGAGCAAGCTCTTGAATCACAGAAATTGAATATAAAGAAAATTGAGCAGCAGCTCAGGCGAATGGGTGTAAACCCTGAGGATCCGATTGCAATGGCAAGCATTCAGAGAGTAGCTTCCACTTTCTTTAATGCAATTGATAAAAAGGAAGGAAGTCCTTATGTTTTCCAAGGAGAGAAGCAGCCAGTTGATGAGATTTCTCCATCTGAACCTCCTGATGATAGTGATCAGGAGGAGCTGGACAGGTTTATTGCGGAGATAGAGGATGCAGCTGATCAAGAATGGGCTGAAGAAGAAGCTGCCGAGAAAGAAGGGGCCGACAAAATTAGGTACTGGAACAAGGAAGATTTTCGTGAAAGATTCAAAAGTTTAGGAAGTCGTGGAGAGTATGATTCTGATGATGATGATAGGAGAAGCCCAACAGGCTGGAAGCAAACTAAGTATGTTAAGCTGGCGACTGAGAGTGATAGTGGTGACCCGGATGGGGGAGAGGAGGATGGATGGGGTTCAAATGGTTTTGACGATCTTGAAGATTATGCTGATGGTTCAGATGAAGAATTTGAGAGCTCTAGAGGGGCTAACAAACATAAGAGAGCTCCTCAAAGGAGAAATACTAAAGCAAGTCCGAGGAAGAATGTGGTGGTCAGAGATTATGAGTCAGAAGAGATGATTAGCGACCTTGATGATGCCATGTGGGAATCTGATGATGAGGAAAGGCATGACCCAAGGGGACTTAATACAGAAGAAACTCATAACTATAGAAGCAGCTCTGATGAAGAAGAGAGTTTTCATCCCCTAATGCAAAGTATGAAGGATATGCGGGGCAGCGATTTCTCTAGTGATGGGTAATGATTCCGACTCCAACCTGAAGAATCTATGAAAAGAGTCATCCTCCGGTGATAGAAGAAGCAAAGAGATGAAAAGTTTGCTTGCAACAGGAAAGAAGAATATTCTTTCGCTTTGATGTAGAATCTGTCTACACAGAAACTTTGAGTTATGATTCGTGAAGTTGAGAATCACAGAGGAAGGTAAACTTTCTGGTGGGATGATGAGAAAAAAAAAATGTAAGCATGCCGTGAGATGGGGGATACAAGTTGGGCAGATGAGCGCACCAAAACTGATTATTCCTGGGATCGGGACAATCAACTCTGTTGAATAGCAGCTATTCTACAAGTATGTTCAATCTGATAAGTTCTCATTAATCCTTGATTGTTATTGGAATCACTGTATGCAGCATTCTCAAGAGACATGTTCTCAAAACAAGAACCAAGAAAACAATTAAAAAAAAAGAACATTATGCCATATTTCATTGTCAGAATATCTGCAAAATGATTTTTTTTCCCTTCTTTTTTTCTAATTATCATCAAAGGTGTTACATTTACTCTTCCAAGTTAGCAAACATACAAAACTCTGTGGTCGAAAACTGAACCATGTTGTGATTTTAGGTTTGGGATTGTCGATGATATAATAGATTGTTACATTGCTTCTTTTTTTTTTTTTTTAATTTTATCATTGCTCAACTATACAAGCTTCCTGATAGAGATCTCTACAACATGTTAAGTCTTAATACGATTTTCTGATTTACGTGTAGCTGCCTTAGTGGGTGGCCTATAATTGAACGTCATTGGAGAATATGTCAACAGCTCAGACGCGTCTTTGTCCAATCTACTGTTCGACCCATCCTGTCAGCAAGCAATATAAATACTTCGTTTTCGTTGAGTCGCTGTCTGGGAGCAGATGAAATTCAATTCCATTTGATCAACGCGTTTGTTTGATTGTGTTTTTTTGATAGATTTTTGCCAATGACGTTCGTTTTTGCAGACGCCCGGGTCAGCCAAATCTTGACTCACTCAAATCATCATGTCTGGCTAATTCAACTCTGATATCATTAAGGTCAAACCACCACTTAACGAACCTCTTCGACCTACCGATTCGACCTCATCTCACCTTCTCCGATTAGGGTAAGAAAAGTCCAGATACCATCAAGAGGGTAATGTTGAATCTCCAGGACAATTTTCTGATAGACCATCAACCACTGCCTGTACAGGTTTGAAGATTAAAAAGCGAAGAACGGTGTCGTTTAGCAAGAATTTCCACGGTTGTTTAGAAGATAAGTTGGTGTTTTTTCTTTCTTTCTTTCTCCCTCCTTTTGGCAGGGAAGTTAATGAGTGAAATGTCTTAGGAGACGCTAAGGGATGATTTGGTGGGTTTGGGGTTTCAATGGTCGAGGCCTTGGTCGGCGAAGAGCGCAGTAAGACACGAGTGAGAGGAACCAATGGGAACGTAATCGAACTTAGCATTTCCCGACTCAGTTGCCAAAACCGATTCACTCGATCGGGGAACGGGTCCGGAAGGAAACAGTAGATTGAAGTAACCTCAATGCCCAACGTTGACCATCAAGAAGCGTGTACTGGAAAATCCGTCTTCACACTCTACGGGCTTTTGTATTGACCTGGACCGAGTGAGTCTTCTTCCACTTGCCTTAGTGCCAAGTTAACCTTGTTTGGAGGCCTCTCTTCGTAGCAATAATAATAAGCGAATTTAAATTTTATAAATTGAGAAAATTTACGGGTTGAAAAAATCTTACCCCTTATATTAGTTAGTAACCCTTAAATATCGACTGGAAAAAAAATGCACACACGCAATTAGATTTTCCCCCCGAACAATGTTACAAATGTTGGAGTTGACCGCATTTGTAGTCAACTTCCAGGGTGGCATGAAGTGTCTACCGTATAGGAACAGGTCTCCTTTATCCCCTAATCTTGAAACTGAAGCAAGCTCTGAGTCCGAGAACCCGAATGAAGTAATGAGACAGGTGGGTAGGGATCATATGTGGGTCGAGTTTCAATGGCGGAGGATGGAGTCGATGTTCGTACCCTATCAATATAAGCCGTTTGCAGCATCACTGAACGAGAAGGAATGTGAGGGACTGCCATTTTAAAGGAATCGATCGGCTCTGTGATGGACGAGAGCAATCGAAGGGTTACAAATGACTGGACTACAAGCGAGTAATATGGTGATATACCGAAGTGAGAGATTCCCGACCGAGAAGATGAAGGGAAATGTCACTAACAATTCCTCAGCAACGAGGGTACTCCGAGCAAACTCGGGGCTCGCTCAATTACAGATGGAAGGAACGTACAAAGAGTCTCAACTCAAAAACAAAGACCCGAGGACTCACCAAGTCCGTGCCTAAGTCTCCTCCTTCCGGACAAATACAAGACGATGATGTACCGAAATCCATGTCCTCCTCTCCTCTGACCATGGGGACATCCATCCCCCAGATCGGAATACAATGGCCCTAACTTTTCCAACAAACCAGCCTCAGCCACTTTTCTCTCTTATGCAGTTCCCAGGCAACAGAAACTTGTACTTCTCGGCGTTGTTCAGGATGTATGCAGGGAGGTGAACAGCCGAATGGGAGTGGGGGATCGGTCCCATCTTCCCGATTATGTCCTTGAAAGTGTATTCCTCAGGAAGCATATCGAACAGATTGGCACCCTTGCAGATCACGTCCTGAATCCTCTTCGGGTCCAAGTAATGAGAAAATCTCACCCGATCGTAGTGACTATAAGCCTTCATCTTGAATATAAACTCGCTGATGCGGCGGAAGCAGAAGCTACAGTGCCATCCCGCATCGGACAATAAGTAATCACTCTGCCGATAATGGGCGTATCGAGTCTTTCCTGCTTCATATCTGTGTACAGAAGCTCTCCAACTGTTGTTATCGGTGTAGAATTCAAAGGAGTAGAGGTAGTTCCTCAGCTGGAGATGAAGAACCGGAGGGATATCATCACACCATCTTAAGAGATTGATTGTGTGGGCGCTTGGGATCTCGTCAACATCAGACATTATCAGCAAGTCATCATCCTCGATACCTGCTATTTTAAGGAGCTGGTCTAGGGCAACCCTCTGATATGCTTCCTCAATGAATGGATTCTCCCCCTTCTTGAACCTTCCTCCAATCATTCCGTAAGTCAACCGAGGCTCAATGAACTTTAACTTGTCCCGGTTGTTTGCGAAATGCAGCCTCTTGGGTAGACCAGTAAAGGTCGAATTTGACTCAAGAAGCACAAATTGGTTCACATAAGGGTACAACTCATTCCATCGGACTGGGAGAATATCAATCTCGTTGCTGAATAGAATTGCGTCATAGACCCGCCGAGGGGATTCTCGGATTTTCCAGCCATGAAGCTTGCAAAGATTTTCCATCGAGACGTTCTCACCGTAGAAATGTGGGATTTCATGGAAGGGCTTTGGAGGAGACTCCCAGAGCGGTCTGAGGAAGTAGGAGATCTTCTGCCCATGCAAGTACATGCTGAAGATAAACATCGGGAGGACGATGCAAATGAGTATAACGGTCCTCAGATAGAAGCCCCGAAGGAAACATTTCACTCTTGACATGTTGAATGGCGATCCAGCCTGCAACAAAATCAGGAAAACAAGGAAGTTACAAGATATTCAAGGATGAATAGAGAGCAAGGAGAAGGAAGCTGGACGTTTTCCCCCGCAGAACTCAACTTCGAGAAACAAGTCACAAAATTTAAGCCGTTCACCCTCATGACTGCAAAAATCCGACAACTCACACTCATCAAGATACGGTCTTTGTAATCATGAAGCCAATTGACTGAGGTCTATGTCGGTCAGACACATGAATTTCTCGACCGAGCAAAAGCCTCAAACATCGGCAGAGAGACGGTTCCGAGTCTCAGAACCCAAAAGTTGTTGTAAATGCCAAAAAAAAAATGTAGCTTTCCCAAATCAACAAAAAGTTTCGAGAGCATCCGAACAACATATCGAAGACACCAGCAGAAAGGGATGATCGAGGGAATCAACCGATTGGAAAGATAGACTCTGGGGGTTGAAATGCGAGGAGGAGAGAGATGATCACCTGGCCACAGACGCCGTCGCATATGTCATCAGCCTTCTTGGAGCTGTAGTACCCATCAGACATCGTGGAGGTCCACCGAGACTGGATTGAAACAAACAAATGCTGCTTCAATCCTCTGCTACGCAACCCTATCTAACCCCGTCCGCCCCGGATCGTCAAGACCCAGAATCGAACACAAACACCAATGTTGCGAATCCCAACCGAGGGCCTGGGGAGGAGAACGAAATTAACCAAAAAAATTTTAAAAAAACACCTCTCCCCCGCCGCGTCTCTGTGTTTTCCTCTGTTTTCTGTCTCTCGCTCTCTACAACTATCTCTTCTGCGTATGGTGATGGGGGAAAGAGGGAAGAAACCTGCACCGTCAATCGTAGTTTGTCGCTCTCTCACCAGGTAGCCACCCCTCCTTTCCCCCACGGTATATAGAGGCAGAGACACGGACAGAGACAGAGAAGAGAAGAAGAAGAAGAGAGAGAGAAACAGACAGGCACGGACCAGGTCCACAAGTCCACAAAGGAAAAGCCTGTGTAGCCTCCCAAATCTATCTTCTCTCTCCCATTTTAGTTTTTCCTTCATTTTATTATTAATAAATTATTATTATTATTATTATTATTATTATTATTCCCTAAAAATAAAATACCAGAAAATGGCAAATACATCACAGTTTAAAAAAAGAGAGAAGGGGGTTAACTTATTAGGCTGTGTCTTCCCCTACCCCACATTATAATATATAATATTATATTGCAATAATAATAAAAGGCTATACTATACATGATAATGTCTTGTGCATTTGAGATCATCTTCACCTGGATTGCCTGTTGGGGGGGCGTTGAGTTAATAAGATTTAAGGGGAGTAATTATCTCTGCACATTAACATTTCCATGATTAATTCAACTGCGAGCCAGCGTGGAATCCCCCATGCGTTCGCGTTAGAATGGATTCAAGTCAAGATACCAATTAAGATGCAGTAACTGCCTGAGGCCCCACTTGCCTTCGTACTCCACTCCACCTTTTCTTCTCTGTCTCCCCTTTCGCGTGGTCTAGGGGGGCCGTGGGAGAGGCTCTCCCTCCCCTCGAGTCAAGGCTGACCCCATCATTTAACTCTCGTCCGTTGACTCCGACTCCCTTAAGTCCTCACTTCCAGCCAAGCCGCTCTCGAGTGATTGGCGAGAGAACACAACGATGCAGAAGTGGAATTTCGTACCCTTATTTTCTGTACGGACCGATCGATTTGCTGCAAGATATTTTGGGCTACAGGCAGTGTGTGAATTCCACAACGCACTCTGGGGTGGGCGGTGGGCGGTGGGCGGTGGGCGGTGGGGGTGTTGTGTCGGTCCATGTCCATGCAGATTCCTGCAAGTTTTTTTTAACATAACCTAACAGGCTACTGCACGGCACGATGGATGGAGCTCTTGCCTCCTTTTGAAAGCGGCTGTGCTGCAACTCTCGGATTTCGGCAGATCTAGGCCTTGCAGACGGTCTCAGGACTTCCTCGTCCGGCATGCTTCATCGTTTAGGATCTTGCCGGGGTGTTCCGACCGAACATGCATGCCAGTTGATTGATTATCGGTCGGGACCATGAATGTGATTTGCTGTCTGGTCAATGGGTTTCGAGATCGATGCAAATCGTAGCATTTTAAAAAAATGTAACGGAGAGGAAGTTGCGCGCTCTCTTGTTTGTGGAGTCGAGCTTATTGGGCCGACGCAGCATAAACCCATCGGCCCATTATTCATACATCGACGCCGTGCTCGTCCATAAAAATGCATTAACATATCATGGCGTAGCGTCTCAGCATTTCTCCATAAAGTCCTATCTTACCGGTTACTCAGTAATCGTGCAATATGGACTCTCTTCGATGGCAAAATATGATCATCATAAGATTCATTCTGATCTGATGACAGCTTGATTGTCGTCGTGGTCGTCAGTCGGGAGAAAACTGAAAGCATTAACTGAAACTACGGTGGAGAAGGCGGGAACATGGAGGCCGGAGCTTCTTCCCTCAGCCTCGGCAATTTCAGGGGCCACTGTACGACCCCAGCCGTCGGAGGCTCTCGTGATCAAAGCCCCACTCCACCCACGGCCCCGTCCAGTTCGAGTCCCTTGATCACCTGGTCTCTCCCTCTTTCTGTCGCGAATTCAAGCTTGCTCTTGTTGATGTGCATTGCCTCGTCTTCGAGCCGTTGAATACTTGCGGGATAAGCAGATTGCGTCGGCTTTGGCTTCTAAAATCCGACGTTGTGCTTAACAATTTGCTTACTTTTGGGCATGCATGATTTGCTTACACATCCTTGGTTGTGAAAGAATTTTCTGGGTTTCCATCTCCAGTGGAAACTCTTCCGAGAAGCTTCGTTCTTTTCTCGGTCTCCACAACCTGCTTTTGCTTCATAATCCTCTCTCCATGAAAGAATCTGATCTAAATTCAAAACTGTTTCCTTTTTCTTCTGACTATGACAGGTAAATAGGCTGCAAAACGAAGGTCATTACGGAGGAGTGCGCTTGCTCATAGCTGTCTGTAAAGTTTTCCACAGTTACTGCAAAGACAGCAACATTAATCTCTATAGAGGAGGATTTACTTTATTTCATGATACCAATATCCCTCGGCAGGTAGGTTTTACGAGAGCCTTCTGAATATTTATCCCTGTCCTTTTACAGGCACCCCATCTGCTAGGTGGCAATCTTTTCTTCTTCTTCTTCTTCTTTTTTTCATTTTTTCCAAGTGCAATTGTCTGTGCAGTGTTAAATAAATTGCCTTCTTTTCTTGACTTCTATGGAGTTAGGTATCTTGTTAAGGTGGAAGTGAGGCCAAATCTTGTCCTTAATGCTGGGAAGGAGCTAGGAATTGTTGCTGGGCTCCAGGGCCGGGTTGCCCCAGGTGCCTGGAGGCCTTGTCTATATGGTAATTTGTGACTTAACAACTTTCTTGTTTTCTGGGTTATATGTAGCTTGATATGTGGTTATTTGATTTCATGAACTGTCGCAGGATTTCTGTAAGGATCACATGGATAAGTTTGGGTATGGGATTTATGCACCAGTGGATGTAGATCTCCTCCCTCCATATCTCATTTGTGCTGAAGACCCAATTAGTGACTCTGGGAAGGTGAGCTCTTTCTATGTTGGCTCTATCCATATATATGCATTTACGCTACACACTTGATTGATTTTTTATTCGTTCTTTTGTGTTATATGTAAGAGTAGTATAGCCGTGAGTATATATCTAATCAACCTTTAACCCTAAAAATCTTATGGAGTGTTTATGTCAAGAAAAGTGCTGCACATGCTTTTATTGGCACATCCTACGTAGAACTGTGAGCCGAGAATATGAGAGATTCCATAGTTGTGGTTTTTAAGCATATATATATATATATATATATATTTTCATGGGGGAGTATGATTCTATGACAAAACTCATCAAGACATCTAGTTTCTGACTTCTCAATAATCTTGATTTTATGTGTTTCTGGTAATTAAAAGGATCATATGTTGGATATTTCTCACATAGTCAGGGTCAGGATCAGAGTCAATGCACCAGATATCGAATTTCAGAGCTCTCGTAAAAAGCTCTGATACACTCACTAATTGACAGAAATTTTCACCTGAAGGATCACTCTATTTTGTTCATAGTTTCATATGCTTGATCATATGTCAATAGACATGATTCATATCGAGAAGTGAAGAGTTCTTAATCTCAGAAATGGGCCTGTGCCGGTGCAAAGTACAGCTCTGCAATGGTGGATCAATGGCGGTGACTTTATAATCTCATCAGTGAGGGAGGTTGCAGGTATAGCTCTGGAAGGAAGGACAGCGCCGCAGGAAAAGGATCATAAGAAACTAGCAGACCTAATGAATCGAAATTTCTGACCTTCGAAGGTAAATTGTAGTTTGAAGTAGAGAACTAAAATCCGTGCCAAAAACTAGCAATGACCGTTCAGATTTTGTCTGAGAGCTACCTCAATTGCTCAACTCTTTGTTGAGAATTCCCCAACTCTACGAACTTAATAACACTTGTCAGACTCTGTCTATTGTTTATAGTTTCTTCAAATGTAAGGATTTTGGCTTATAACGGACAACATTTTTCCTTTGATGCTTTAGATAAGACTACTTTCATGCTAAAGAAAGGGTGATGTTATCTTCTGCTGACTTATCGAATTCATGGTAAGATCAGGTTCTTTTGTTGATTTACAAAAAGCACTGTTCTGGGTTTTGCAGAAGAATGTCTGTGGATGAATGCCTTGGAGCCCGGAGCATAGAGATGGTGGAGGTAGCATGAAGTGTTGCAGCTGTGCCAAAGTTCACAGGCAGCGGAGGAGCTGTGGTTGCATTCTGTCCTGAGGGAGCCCTGCAGGTTAAACTTCTTGAGGACGCTTGCCAGAAGGCTGGTTTCATCATTCGACCCATACAAGGGGCCCCTTCATGCCTGAGTGAGACCGAGCTTAGGAGCTTATGGTACTAGACACCCACCCTATTTGGCAGCAATAGGCATAAAGAAAAAACTCTGAAACTTCCTTTTCTTCTCTCTCTTCTTCTGTAATTGCTGCCTTTGCATAGACACGTTTATTGATCCACATATCGAGCAGCTTCCGTTCGATTTTAGCCTGTCTTCTCTGCTATCCTCCTTTCACCTGCACCAGTGGAACAATAACTAAGCAATGCATATGACAAAAAGTTACCGGCCCAAACATTGCTTCCGTCAAACCCTTAGCAAGTAGATTAAACGGGACAGAAGCTGTCCATATTTGGGCTTTAAGTTGCTGTAAAATTTCTGTAAATAGAAAAGCTGTCTGCTCACCCGTACTATCTGAAGTTGCAGCAGTGGGGGAAACAGATGATGCAGCTTGCTGCCAATAGGCTGTACAATGGCTAAGCAGCTATGCAGCTGAAATATGATGAGCACGGAAGGTTTATATACGTACGCTGAATATTGTCCAAGAAACCCAGCGCATGGGCGCAATCACCTCTTGATCAGTTTTCAAAGGACGAATTTTACACAGGACTAGTTTGTTACATTTTGGGTCCTCAAGAAGCAAGAAAGAACAATTTCACAAATCCAAGAGTGAAACCACATTGCCACTGGGAGACCCAGCTTTAGGTCGTGATTCAGTCATAAGATAGAGCAGCCAGGAGATCCTGCGGTGAAGCCCAAATTGGAAGATCGATCAATGATTGTTTGAATTTCTCTGCGTGGGCCTTGCACGATGATTCAGCTATTATGTCACACAGAGTGGAAACATCTTGAATTATCACTTCTTGAGCCTCCGCCTGAAGAAGGGCAAGTTTTTATACGAGAAATGAGAGCTGGAAAGGGTATGGAATTGTATCATCGTCACATCCTCGGGTAGCCCTCTTCCGAGCACTGCCAGAACAACTTGGCTCAAAATGGAGAGTAAGCTTGAGAAATTTAGAGCTAAAGCACGAAAATGAAAAAGCTCTTTTCGCAGCTGAGCTAGGCTCTATATGCATGCCAACATACAGTTAGCTTATTCTCTCGCCCAACAACTGATTGGAGAGTGAATCGACATGAACATGGGAAGGCAACCAATGCTGTTTTCTGCATTGCTCAGCCAACCAAGCAGATCCACCATAGGAAAAACCCTCAATTACCTTCAAGAGTAGCCTACTGATAGGAGCCTCGAGGCCATCCTCCTTCCCCAGAACCTCCG
Organism: Sonneratia caseolaris; assembly: GCA_900006705.1. NCBI lineage: Eukaryota > Viridiplantae > Streptophyta > Magnoliopsida > Myrtales > Lythraceae > Sonneratia > Sonneratia caseolaris. The sequence goes on along the minus strand of CXYZ01012692.1, from coordinate 5,243,025 downwards.
CCTCAGGTCGTCCACCAGGCGGCCTCGTCCTGTCCGTCTCTTCTCCTTCTCTCTCTCTCGTGGAAGCTGTTCTACATTATCCTGCATTGCGCGACATCTGACCGAGAGCTTCTCCCAGAGAGCGAGCTCCCTCTGGTACCGACCCTTAACCCCCAAGAGTGTCTTCTTCCTACGATCCCTCCGGAACTTCTCCTCCGCCACCCCTGAGTCAGCCGGCGAAGGGGCAGCAGACGAAGGATCTATCCGCCGCCTCTTGCGCTTGTGGATGAAGCCGTCGCCGCTGCAGAGCTCCCACTCGTCGGCGGATTCGGAGGCCGTGGCCAAGTCCATTGAGGCCCGATATAGCGGGAAAGATATTCAGGATCTAATGACAGCCGGGAAATCGGAATGAAGTGGGAATTTTGAAATGGGGATGAAGGAGAAAGAAGAGAGAGAAAGTGATGACGCTACTCCATCGGAGTCTTGACTTTCATTTCTCATCTGGGCAGAGAATTTCCACTTCTCGGAGGCGGCCTGCTCTGCTACGGTCCACCATTGTTATAACGACCTAATGTCACTCAAGACACTGCAAACCACGAAATTGTTAGTGGACCAGCTGATTTCATGTTACTCATCCATGGTGGATGACAGTGACATATCCCATTTCAAACCAGTTGACAGAAGCTGGTAGCATTGAGGATCCAATGATAAACGGAAAGAGGAGTGCACTCCTTCGTCAACCGGCCAGTGCTGTGATTCCCCTGGCGAATAGTATGAACAATGCCAACGCTCGTGCATTAGACATCACCTCTAATGATGGGATTCACCAGCATGGCAATATGAACACATCCATGACTTTTCCAATCTTGGTTTCATTGCTTTCTCATCAGACTAGTAGTATTAGTTATGGATCGAAAAGTCAAATCCAAAACTAGAGGTTTAATGCAGTTAATTCACTCCGACAGCCATCCATAATAGTGGAATTCTGGAGTCCAACCCCCCTTGTGTGATTTCCATCTGCTCCTATATTTCCCTCTTCCTATTGCCGAATGAGAGATACCTCGAGAGATACATGGGTGCGAGCCAGACAATCAGACCATAAACTAAGGAATTGGGACCGTTGAAATAACTCCAGGTTTAATATATCAACGTCCTCTCGGCCATTATAGTGTTCCAGGAGGCACCGTCATCGCCAGCTAACACGCCTCCTCCTCATTATAGCACTAACTGAACGCTGTCTAAGTCCCGATGTTCCTCCCCTCAACGTGCAGTGGAGTTTGGAGGATCAATCCCCAAGGATGCATAATACGCCCTCTCTGCGCTCACCATTCGCTCTTGGAACATTGTCCACTCCTTTCTGCATCTCTCTCTCACCTGCAAAGATCGATGCAGTACAGTTACGGTTTTGGATATCAAAGAAGTTTTCAAGCTCAGGGAATAACCGATAAAATTGCCGCTGCCTGGAATTTGATCATCACGGGGAGAAAAATTCTACTAAGAAAAGAGATATTACAGGTTTCTCGAGACTACATCAATGTGAAAATTATCATTTGATATTTCTTTTGATCGTCACTAATCTTACCCCTTCCCAAGGAGCCTTTCCATTTTCAGATTTGCCCTGACAAGAATTAAAAGAACGAAAAACGAAGATCTCATCAATGAAAAAGAAGCTGATGCACATAGAAAACACAGGCAAGTTCAACCAGGCATTGGGCTTGACCTGGTTCCCTAGGGATGGGACACTCTGATGAACAATCCATTGAGCATCAACCACTCCTATTTTCTCATGAGCTGGCTGTTTCAAATTACAAAGATGTCAGTGAAGCTTCCATTGATAATCTAGTGAAGAAAGTCAAGCAGATTGCAAGAAACAACCTCCACACATCTTCGCAAAGCAAAATCCAGACCCCAGCCATGTACCAAGTCATTCTACATCAAGAATATGAAAACTCACTAGCATCAACATCTTTGAAAGAGAACAGAACAGGAAAAGGGGGTTTTTAGTCCATAGTAGCAAGAAGAGTGCTACAGCTGATCTACCTGAATCATGTGCCAAACACAGCGCCAGGCATTACGAGAAAATACAGGGGCCATTATTTCCACAAACCTGCTTGGCACATGCATTGTCAGTGAGATCACTGAACTTACATATCAGTCAAAGCATCATCATAATAAGGAACTTTAAACCCAAAGAGGAGTAGATGTGGATATTAGTCTAAAATTGAGTTTTATACAACAATCCTTCTCAAGATCTTTTTCTTTGTTTATGCATATGGAACATGCAAAAGCACTTACGCTGCGCATGGAGGCAAATGAGGGTCACTGCACCATCCGGGTTTCTCTTCAGTGTCTCTGTTGTGTTTGAGAAAATGGAACAGAAAAATGGTACCATCTGTAAGAAGCAAGAGATAATAGTAGATTTTTCATGAGAAATGGAGTGGAAGCAGCAAACTCACTTGTGAACCTCACTGTTTCCCCTCCTTTTAGTCATCTGCCATGTCAGCCCATTATTTGGTTCTAAACCAGGCTGTGATATCTCCAATCCGTGCTTTTTAACCAACCTTAGATACCTATAATTTCCAGACAAATGTATCTCTCAACGCCATATGGCTTAACATACAAAGATGAGCGTTCATGTGATAGTAACTAATAAAATTGCATTAGTGCTAGAACCATTTTTTTAGTTTTGGATTGGTAGTGCTAGAACATATTTACATAGAATAATAACTAGTTACATTTTTTTTCTCTTTTCTAGAGCAAACAATAAAGAGAAGATTAACACTTACTCCTCAGCATTAAAGTGCTCTACTCCCAGGTCCTCATCCCAGATAAATATGTAATCATAAGCTGCCACAATATCAGGATGCAGGAAGCGTTTTGCATACCACCTTAGATTCAATCCCAAAAGAAAAAGGGGGGAAAATGAGGAAGAAAAAGTTCAGGTACAGTACAACAAAATGGATGTTCCTGCATGGAGTAGGAACAAGCAACACAATTAAAAGAAAAAGGAGCAGGCAGATCATGTATGGAAACCATTTAGTTTGCTTTGGTGCGCTGACGTGAATAGCTTTTTTGGACCACTCATATTCATCCCATTCAGTTGTGCGCCCATCATAATGGAACAGCATAATAGTAAAATCCTCTGAGAACTGTACAAAAACAGAGTCCATGAATCAAACATCCATAGAGGAGAGAGAGCAGGTGGTGAGACAGAGAGGAGGAGAGACCTTCTTAACTGCTGCATTTATATTTTTCCTCTGTTTATAACCAACAGTAAATGTCACAAGATACTTGGGTCTGATTTTCAGGTCCTGCAACAGACCCTTAGTCAAGTCACCAAATATACGAACAATTGCCTCAAGAAATGCATAGTCAAATCACCAGCTATATGAACAAGTTCCTCAGGATCCTTTGTAATCATCTCAATTCCCAAGAAAATTAAGTTCTAAAGAAGGTGATATGGGAGAAGAACCTCATCAGGTAAACCCCATAATCTGCGGAGGTAAAAATCTGACTCAGAGACGACAATACCAGGAGGAAGTCTCTCAGCTCCACGAGGATTTGTTGGGACCCAAATCTATCAAAAGGATCAAAATCATATATGATTAGCAGCACAACGCCACTTCTGGCAACAATTAAAGCTTAAAAAAGGACCTGGAATGAAAATGGATCGGCTAATAAAAAAATGCCATCATCAAATGCAGTGCAGTTCCTTGATATAGACAAAAGGGAGAAGGATCACAGATCAATCACTACAACGAACAAATATATAAAGCTATACCCTCGATTCATTGAACTCATTCATCTCAGTTGCACTGCCACCTTTTCCTTGTAGAGAGGACCAAACATTCAACAGCGCTTGGGTTGAAAGGCCCGAGTATTTGTCCTCAATGTAGGTGAGATCAATTGAAGGCAAAAGACTTGAAGGGAGATTCAACTGCAATATATAACCCAAAGTAACGTAAAAAAATGTCACCTTTTGCTCACTGAAATTCAAAACAGGGGAGCGCACCAAGCATCAAATTGAGGCTTAAAGGTTGAATTATCTACCTTAGTCAATGAAAGTGTTGGAAAGGACACTCCCAGGAAGAAGCCAAACACTACTCCAATGAAAGTAGTAACTAGAAGCCTCATTGTTTCATTAGGCTTTCTGCACATATTTGAATGAGCTAGTCATTGAGTATAGAATCATTGGGGATAATGAGGAAGTCTAGAGAGAAGTGTCAAGAGCCTCGACTCTGTGAAATTATATAGGAAGTGCATACCTGCGTGTGGAAGTTCCCATTTTCTATAGGAATATAAGGATTCCTGCAATGCAAATGCAAAAGCCTAAATTGACAAGCAATAGCAGCTACATCAACTGATTAAGCTCGCAGTTGATGATGGCATGTGAGGAACAAAACCCTCATGGCCGCGGATGCACCCTGGGGAATAAGAAGGAGAGATTTGACAATGGATAGAGCAAAAATACTCGGTTGAAAGCCATCAATTACATGCACAAACTCCCCCCATACTAGCTTTTCTAAGCTAACCGAAAGTAAGATAAAGCTATCTCCGCTGCCAAAAAATGTTGGAACTGCAACATACGTCGGCCAACATTGGAAGCGCCACTCAAAGGAGACAAAATCTGCCACAAAAGCATTGACCTTTTACTTGAACAGGTAATGTTTAGTCATTTCCCGTTCTGTGAAAACCTGAAAAATGCACTTGAAAGCATAAAAAGAAACCAACCAAATATTCGTGCTAAACATCAACATAATCAACTGAAAGGATCACAGTTCCCAACTGCAAGGTCTCTACTCAAGACAACCCCAGTGAAGCTCACGGGTAACTCACAGCAACCTCAAAAATCAGAGTCTCCACAAATAAAAAGATAAAGCTAACTGGAAATGAATTTTTTTTATATTAAAAAGTCCAAAATTGGAAGCAACTCCTGATTAACAATTCCAAGCTGGAATTTAATAACTAGAGCCGATTCAGTAACTCCCATGAATGGCAGATCAGCTGCACTGCAAATCAAGAAACACGAGAAAGAAACAAACCCAGAAGGAGAAACGGGATGCAGTAACGGTAGAACTCAAGAAGAGGGAGAGATCAATCGGAAAAGTACCTGCCTCTACGATTCTCGCCAGGAAGGATATTATTGGTGCGACGAACTATGCTCTTGTCTGATGAATTATCGTTGAAACAGCACCTAATCTTAAATGCCCGAGATGTAACTGACAGGGATTAACGCGAGATTGAGGAAGTGAGGAAAGAGGGGATTGAATGGCGAAATGCTCGACAGCTGAGGTCGCCGTTGGGAATTGTCGGGGATTCCGAGGAAGAAAGTATCGGATTTGTAGTTGAGAACCTGTGATTTGCTGTTCGGGAAAGTTGGAAATCCTCGTATGGGTCGTGTTGATGGATCCCCGTTCAGTTCTATTTTTCCCGGTGTTTTTTCTTTTTCCGCCTACGAGGCTACGACTAGGGCGGTCAATTGTCGACTATAGTATCTAAATTCGTAGAAAAAGAATCATTAATTTAATACATATAAAGTAAATATATTAATTATACAAGTGTATATTGTATATATTTAATATGATTATAACACGAATTCGATTAAAATATTTATCTTATAATTATAATTATAATTATATTAGTGAATTTATTACAATAAAATTTAATAAATAAATTTGATATATTTATTATGATTAAATTAAATTAATAATATACATATTTAAATAAATAAAATTAATTATATCATATATATTTATTATATTTTAATTTAAACGACATTAATTTCATGGCACGATACTTATTGTAGTTGTATGACCGCCGCCACTTAGGGGTTGGAGTGCTCCGAGCGCTGCCTAATGTTTGGGGGAGCGGGACCCATTTTTGTTAAATCACAGATATTTAATTAAAACGGATTTAAATAAAAAATATTAAATAAAAGTGGAAGCAATTCAGCCTATATATATATATATGTGTATGTACATATAACTATTTTAATAAAACACAACCTTCGAATAACCATGCAGCCCCCGCCAAAAAATGCTTCTCCACATGACCTTACTGGTGAAAAATTGACCACAGTGTGCACGTAATTCCTACTATGGACGGTTCATTGTTGCTTCTTGTTCGAATTGATAAATTTACCTTTAAGTATCGGTTCAATTAATATGATTTACCTCTTTTTTTCTCTCATCTTTACATGGCATCCTGTTGAGTACTATGAATGGGGGAATTCAATTTATAATTGGCAACATTTTGTGCATGCTGAGATGAAAAACCCGAATCGAATAACTAAACCGAATAGACCGAACATTAGCAGAACCGGTCCTGTGTTTAAATGATGGTCAAATAAAATTAATGAAAAAGAAAACATCTTAAACTGAATTTTACAGTTTAGATATCTTTTTAAGAGCTATGAATACAGTTTATTAATTATATTATAATTTATTATTAATATTACAGTGAATAATTGAACTATAAGAATTATTCTATATTAGTCCAGGCACCTAGGGTAAATTTGATACCGTTTAAACTTAATATTTCAAATGAAAATTAAATTGATAATAGAGCGGTTATTCAAACTGAACCAAAATCATCGTCGAACCAAAACAAGCTTTGATTAAATAAAATCCGTTAGATTTTCCACTCACGGGCTCGGACCCGGCCCACCGGAGGGCGCCCTGCTCCTGCCCACGTGGCAGCCGTCCGAGGGACACGGCGACTGTTCAAAACGCCGTCGTTTGAATCACCTCCGTCTAATCTCTTCTGATCTTTAGTGGAAGACAGGGATGTTCTCTCTTTACTAATCTGATATTCTTCTTCGTTAGCTATTACCCGATTCCGTCAATTCAGCGGGCAAGGAGTTATTCGTGGGCTCTGGACCGGTTCCCGACGGCCGCATACCGAAGATGTCGGCGGCGGACATTGGGGGAATATTGGACAACTCGAAGGAGCTCGAACGGCTGAGGAAGGAACAGGGGCGTGTGCTGATGGAGATCAAAAAGATGCACAAGAAGCTCCAAGCTTGTAGGTGTCTTCGGATTCATTTCAATCCAATGCCGGAACCTAATTTTTGTTTAGAATCCGATGTTTGTCGCCTGCTTGATTTCCATGGAGCTAGTTATTTGCTTTCTAAAGTGCTCAGGACGTTGTCTTTATTCTTATTTATGTCTTTAGACCTTGGTTGAATGCGCGAGGATGATGAATTGAGTTTGATGTGCTCTGTAGTCTTTGCTCTTTGAGAGATATGACTCAGCATAAGATGTAGCAACATGTGGTAATATTTTGTGAGTTGAAGCACAGATACACTTCGTGATAGTGATTGATTGTGAAAGTTAATTCCACCCGACATACTTAATGGTTCATTTTCCGATGATCCATCCAGTTGAGATTACCAGAAACCCGCTGGAGTTGGAAGTAAAGAAAAGAAAGTTAATGATTTGTTGGATTGTGTTTATGTACTTAGACTGGTTCCATGATTGAATCCCTTTTATGCTGATTAATGCAGCCCCGGAACTTGTTGAGAGGCCCGGTGATACTTCATTGTTGAAGTTGAAGAACTTGTATTCCCGTGCCAAGGAACTTTCTGAAAGTGAAGTAAGGTATGTTCAATGTTGACTGCTCTGGGTTGAAATCATACACATGTGAACGTCATTCTTTGAGTGATTCAGTATAGCACCCCTCAAAATGGAATATTTCTGATTTATTAGTTGCCTGTTGTGGATTGGTGCAGCATCTGCAATGCATTGCTGAGTCAACTCGATGCTTTGGTGCCATCTGGACCATCGAGAAGGAAGCCAGGTCTGTGCAACAAACTAATTGGTTTGCAAAATTTCTTTTCAATGGTCATTAGGCCAAACTACTTCAGTCCAGGAGATTCCATACTTACGATGTTGTCATTTTTTTGTGATTTGCAGATGGTACTGATCCAAAGAGAAAACGTGGGAAAATTGATTCTGAAATCTCAAGGGCGTCTGCTTCAGTCAGAAGCCAGCTTGAGGCTTGTGCTAGTTTAGTAGGCGAGCAGGTATCTATATCCATCTCATACCTTAGTCTCAGTGAGGCTGGTGTTTTCTATTCTATATACTACTAGAGGAGTGAGAGCTTGGTTGGATAATAAGGTTGCAGCAAAGGTTTCAGCAGCTGAGGATGCTGAGAAGGACACATGGATTGTGGTGAAAGTCATCCACTTTGATATAGAGAATAAAGAGTAAGTTTTGTTTCTATTTTAGAAGGACATATTATTTCTGTTCAAAACCTACTGGTCAATGTCACACTAATGTTAGTTCCCAATGCTTCCTAAAACACGACATTACAGTTCTTGAAGGGCATTGACTTCTTCTTTGTTTAGATTTGAGGTGTTGGACGAGGAACCTGGAGATGAAGAAGATGGCAGCGGCCAAAGGTAGTAGTCCCTATGAAGTATCAAACCTCTTGTGGAAGATAGTACTATCAAATTCAACTTTGTAAGCTGAATGAAATCTTCAACTTTGGCCTCTGTTGTCAGTCTAAGGGTGATTATCATTTATTTTCAATTCCAGAAAGTACAGGCTGCCTATATCACATATTAAGCCTTTTCCAAAGCGCAACGATCCTTCTGGTGCCTCCAATTTCCCCCCTAGGACGCAGGTCCTAGCTGTATATCCCAGAACAACGGCGCTCTATAAGGCCACAGTTGTCAAAAAGGTATTGTATTTGCTTGAACTGTCAAGTTGTTCTTACCCCCGTTCTATTGTTCTGTCATTTTCAAAGATGATCTGACTATTGGTTTATTTTGCATCCTGTTTGGCTGCTGCTCTTCCATGTTTCACACACTCAGAGGAAAACTGAAGGGTAAGTAAATGTTATTGCCTTAATCTACATGGATCCGACTCTCATAAACAATCCAATCACAACTGTTGGTTATTGTTGGTTGACTAATAATCTTGTGCGCTGATGTTCTCTTGCTGGGCAGTTACCTACTTGTATTTGATGATGATGATGAAGAGGACGGAACATTGCCTCAGAGGATGGTCCCATTTTACAAGGTGGTTTCATTACCTGAAGGGCACCGCCAGTGATGGAGACCTCTCTGTACAAATATCGTAGTAGTTCATGATGCATGTATGGACCACAAGTACAGATTTGCCTACGTATCACTCTGAGTAAACGGGACTGTAGCTGAAATCAATCTTTGTTCAATTTTCTCTAATTTTCAAGCTGGAAGTTGTGGTTCTCGAGGATACCCAGGTATGTTAACTTAAATCTGAGCAGTGCAGACTTTTGTAAGCTTGTCAAATATTATTGCAGGGATCTGCAGATTGTTGAAATATCAATGCGAGTATCAAGTTCGGAAGAGAGCAAGAACATTGATCTTCAGTAAAAGAAAGTGTGAGATCATTGAGATATGAGTGTCAGTGTGCAGGCCCTTTACCTACTTTTTTCCCACAACTGAAGTACATGCCACTTGTGAGTCTCGCACAATCTCAATATTGCATTAATACTACGACAGCAGCAAGATCTCCCTCCATCCTGAAATGACATCCATCAAACAGCACTTCCTGCTCTCAGTCAGATGGCATCGCTGCAAAACCTTGAAGCCGTTCCTCGAGCTGCTGATTGCTGGGTTTCGATAATGAACGCATAGATAATGCTGGAGGAGGTCTCTCTACTGCCTGCGTCATGTTTGAGTCATTGGGAACGGAGGGTCCGATTGAGACCCGTCGAGAAAGCCACCCGCTAACCCAGCGGTTTGCATGTTCAGCACAAGGGGAACATGAATACAGGCTTTCATCCTTACTGGCAATTAAAATCTTCCCCATGTGTCGAGCCTCATGGGCACACTCAAAATTGTCAAAAATGTATAGTTTTATTGGTAGATTTTGCTTTTTAGTTAGTTTGTCAAATAAAAATTGCCGTTTCCTTTAATTTTTTTTAAAATTTTAATTTTATGGTAGGACTCGGGTTCTCCTTTGTACTTGAAATTCAAAAAAATAAATTAGAAAAGTCATAAATTACTCATTATAATTTATTTAAATAATATCTTATATCTAAATCTAAAGTAAAATCATGGTTTGAACAGTCTCATCCATCGGTGGGATGAATTTGCTTGAACATGGATCAATCTGATCGTTGTACGAACGGCTTGCCACGAAAAAAAGTATTATCCGCGATCCAGTTGGAGGGCTGGAATGAGATAAATATCGAACTTTGGGGGTCGATTTCCATTCTCTTCTGAGAGAAGGGCTTAATCTATTGGCGACGACGTCGTTCTTACATGACGGAACCGACGGCATCTAACTCGATCGAGGTCTCCCGCTCGTTGGCCCTCTACACGACTCAATCGACGGCGGCGGGCGGCGGAGGTGGCCAGGGCGTGCCGGTGGAGAAGAAGGCGGACGAGGAAGGGGCTAACCTGCTGGGCCAGCCGACAGTCTTGGAGCTCCCAAAAGGCCGCTTCAAGTGCGTGGAGTCGGGTCATGAACTGCTTGCTCGCCAAGGACAGGGACTCGTACTACCAGAGCAAACGCTGCCGTTTGGGCCTCTTCGACTATACTCTCTCCCACAAGAAGCCTTCCCTCAACATGTTCACGCAAGACCCAGCAGGCCGGTAGCTGAAAAAGATCTGTCCTTTTTTATTCGCTTTTCTTCCTTGTCTATTCTATTGGATTCTTGAGCTTATACAGTTATACTATTTGTACTAATGTACGTGCGTGTATACATATGTATTATGGGGTGCTTGTATTAGGCTTTTGTTTCTGAGGGTAAAGAACCAATGTTGAAGCTCCTGTCAGCTACAACGTAAGGAAGAAAGAATCACAGTGTTTGGTATTTCCTATAGTTTGTTTGAGGTTTTGAAACTTGGGTGGCTACGGAGCTCAACAATTAGCCTGATGGGTTGCTTTTCTATTATGTCTCCGTTTCCGTGTAAACTTAGTGATGTTCATGGTGTTTATTTGGGTGCTTTCAGCTGCTTTATGTTTTCTTGCCCTGTATCCCAAGGATTGAATCCAACAGAAAGAATAATGGCGATATGTTCTCCTCGTGGTTGTCTTTTAGGTGAAAGTTGATACGCAAGTGGACGGGAGATAAAGTTGACAAGTCTGAGGAACATATATGGAAGCACATCAATGGCAAAAGGTTCCTCAACAAACTAGGTTTGCCCCTTCATCCGTTTAATGTTTGCATTTCGAGTAGCAAACTTTATGTTTATGGAATGGGGGCTCAAATACTTCATGTGTTGAGAGGTTCACGGAATGTTCGAATTCAATGATCAGAGATGGCAGAAGAAGAAAAACTGAGGCAGATAGATTCTGTGGACGTGGAAAGCAAGGAGATTCCTGAACAAGTGACCAGTGGGTGCACGAAAAAGGCCAAGACAGAGTAGGCAAAAGGGAAAGGAAAAGGAGAAGATTAGTCCTGAAAGTGATTCTGGAGCGGGGGAGGATTGTGACTCAAAGGAAGTCCATTTTTGGATGCCACCTGCTGGAGACTGTTGATACTTCGATGATGGAGGAGATCAGTGGGGGTCTGATGCAGAATCTGGGGCAGGATCAGTGGAAGAAGGAATAGGTGTGTATGAATGGTTTAGAAATTGTCTCATCTCATTAATATTTCACTTCCAACCAGATGAACTTATTCTGCTTATGATTATCAGATCTTTCAATGAATCTCACTATGTTTCCAGCAGGATTGGTTGTCATTTTATGTACGTTTGGCATATCATACCGATCATCTGAATGCAATACCATTCGCAGTAATTGGTAGTCTCCTAGGAGATCAGTGCAGAGAGTCTGGCAAGACACGTCATCCTATCCGGTAGGTGCACTTCACTCTGTTCTGGATCTTTTTGCCCCAATTTTTCTGTGATTGATTTGCTGATAGAGCAACACTTATGCTACCTCTTCTCTGAATTGTTTCCGCAAAGAAACACAAGCTTTGGTCGAACTTGGAACCAGCAGGATTGTATCAAAGAAGAGAAAAAGTAAGAACTCGAGCAAGTGACAAAGAAAGGCAGAGTAATTCCTGAATCCAACCATGTTGCTTTTGTGTACCAGTTGGAGGAAAGCGCATATCTGAACTCCAGCAACTTAGAATCAAATTCTTGAGTTCTTTACTCGTTGACTCGGTGTTTGGTTTCTTTTTCTCTTTCTCAAGAATCCTTCCTTGGCTGTCATCATGGCATAACCTGTAATGATTGTACGGAAAATCAATTATGCAATGTTTTGACTACTAGCACACACTGGAATATCGATCTGCATTGAGAAAGCTGATCTGCAATTATTCAGGGGCGCAAGCCTTTCTCCAGACAGCAGTTGATGCTGGCGCTGTGGACTGAAACATTGAAGTCTAACGCTTCCCTTTCTACCTCTATATTCCCTGCCTGTGCAGTCACTTTGGAGTTGCAAGTATCATCATCTGTTCCAAAATATCGGTCGCCGAACTCCCCCATGCCTGGGATGACCCGTAAGTTTGCATCAAGAGACGAATCAATCTCCGAAGTAACGATCTTTAGCTTTGGAAATTTCTGGCACACTGCATGGATTCCTTGTGGTGACTGCATCATTCAAATACCGGAAAAAGGCGAAATGAATAATGCTATCACTCACTCGAATGGATGAAAGGCATGTTTTTGAGCGAGACTTACTGCTATAAGATTAAGGAAGATGATATTAGATTCTGGGACACCCTTACTAAGAAGAAGAGAAATTGCCTTCGCTGCAGAATTTCCTGTCAATGTCACAGGGACTTCTTTCTCAACAATGAAGTCTTTGTTGATAGCCCAAGCAAGTTCTTTCATGGTTTATAATTTCGAACCTGAAGCAAGAACAGGGTCGAGCAAGAATACATGGCGACTGGCAATATCTGACGGCAGCTTCTCGTAGATTAACTGCAAGAAATGTTAAAGCAATAAAATTTTCTTAGAACTATTCCTTATGGACCAGGCAAATATAGAGTTCACAGAATGGAAGTGGTTGAGATCAGAGACCTGCCGCCCATTGTTTCCCTCGCCATGGATGAGGATTTTCCCAATCTTGATGCCTTTACAGCATGCCCTCAATGCATTCTCCATGCTCTCGCCACTAATATATACAAGAGAAAACCAAGCCATAAGTCAACCAAAGCTCCTACAAGAGTTACTCTGCTGCACACTCATGTGTTCTTAAAGTACCTTCTAATGACCGATACTCCACACAGCCTTCTGCAGAATACAACTCCTGGATACACGCTTCCTAAAAGTGACAAGGAAATTCTAAAAATCAGTGGATCGAAACCTACTATTTGTGGCAGAGGAAGACAGAAGATATAAAGCTCATATGCAGAGAATTGCCTGTCGGAGTAATTATCTGTCTCTCGGAAAAGGGAAGGTGACCGAGTCCATGCTCTACGACCTACACAAGAGTCCCGAATAAACAAACTCACAGACATGTACGATTAAAGTTGTACGCTACCCATACGCCAAACTTGCTCAGCGATGTTATGTTTACCAGGCGAATGAGACGATCTGCATAGAAGATGAAGTCATGCTTTGTTGTTTTCACATTGCGTATAAGCGTGTGCATTCCCTGAATCTGCATGTAAAAGCGAAACAATGAATCCGGATTTGTCTAATGCTTTCTTCCTTAGGATGGATTGAAATCAGGTTGGACAGGCTGTATACCTGAAAGGTTGAATTTATCACAAAGACATTTGAGTAAATCTTGCACAGGTCATGCTGCCCAAGCTTCGTGTGTATGTGCTGAACAATCAGGTCGATAGCAACATCATTATCCCCACCTCGAGGAATGATGATGTCAGCATACTTCTTTGAGGGAAGTATGAATTCCTCAAAGCTGGGCTTAACAAACCTCTCATACTGCAAAGCAAAGAACGGTATTCCATCATTCATCTTGAAAAGTCGATGTATTAGGAAGAAGTGTTTCATCCAGCTTCTGTAACAAAAGGGATCCAAGTCATTTTCTAACTTGTCCAAGCACACTCTGAATGTTTCTTCCTCTCTCAACTGTGTCTCGTTGAATCCTCCGAGCTAGTCGAACATCAGAATCTGCGCTGGTGAAAGAGTCTCAGTGGTTAATAGGTAGGACATGACAAAAATAAGCCTCATCTTCCCTAAAGACATGACAAAGCAAAATGTCATTTTCAGAAGTCATTGCATCTGAGAAGAGATCATGATGATACTGAGAAGGGGAAACTGAACCCGTGTCAACGAATATCTTCATGTTCATGAGGCCACGGACTCGAGCATCGTGAAGGACAAGTATGCCCTCTAATATGATGACATCAGAGGGATTTACCTTCATTTGCGTAGCAGTTACATTAAGAACCGAAAGGTGAAATACTGGGGTAAAGATGCACCCTGAGATGTGGATCAATGGCGAATACCTTTCTTGCTGTCCCGGTAACTTTATGACTCTTGAAGTCATAATCTGGGATACTTACTTCCTGCCCAAGCTTCAGCTTCTCCAGGCACGAGAGTAGTAGTTCGGTGTCAAATGCATCTACAAAAGAGAGCCAGAGAGAAAATTCATTAAGGTAACGGGAAAAGAACAGTGAAACGTTCCACTATTTCCGCACCACGTCCGCTGTATGTGCTGAAGAGTGACCGATTATGGTAACTAGGCTCACCTGGATGATCGAAGTTGTACTCGTTAACCTTCCTCAGCTCCTGGTCCCTCAGCGAATGGTAAAACGAATCCTGCAACAGCCACGATTTCTATTATAACCTCATTGAAAAATCTCTCCTTTGGTCGATCATTCCTATTTACACTCATAGCCCGTGGAGACAGCACTGAAACAGCACGATTCACATAAGCCTCTAGCATATTCAACCAGATCACGGGTCTGTCAGCATTATTCTCAAATCAGTCAAACACCAAAACTCTTTAAGTTATGCGGAAACTGAACCTGATTAATGAGGACGACACGCTGATCATGTAGCTGCGCGATAATCATATTGCAGACAGTCGTCTTCCCGGATGCAGTCCCACCAGCCACACCTGAGGAAATTAATTGGTTTCAATAGCATACTTTACGAAGATTAAACAATCTAATAGAACCCGATACTTGCCTATCACAAACGGCTGCTTGAATGGAGACCGGGCTTCCAATGCATCGCCCTGTCGAATCGAGGAGCGGTGATCCCTGATGCCGCCCGGCAATGTGGCACCAGATTTAGGATCCATCGATCAGAAAGATAAGGAACCAGCTAGAATCAATATTATGGAGCGACGAGATTGATCAGCCGGAGGATAGATAATTGCCCTGGAGAAGTGGAGTAGGGCGCGAGCGTCTCCATGGCGATCGATTCATCTCAGTTCTTTTATACTTTCTTGAATTGCTTGAATGCTCAGGGGAGAGAGGGAGAGAGGGAGAGAGACAGAGAGACAGAGAGACAGAGAGACAGAGAGAGAGAGAGGTGGGGACGATATCCGCGGGAAGGCGAGGGCACGTGAGGGCCCGACACGTGGAGATGCTGCACGTCTTCAGTTAGTTAAAAGGTTCCCCTATCTCCTGTCGATTACCGTTACATGTGACATATATAGTTAAGGGTTCTGTCCGCAGTGAATTGATGACAGATATCCCTCAATACATCTTTTCTCTTAAAAAAAAAATACTAATTTCGAATCATGTAAGTTTTCTAGTTGCATATCTGATCCCCGCTGGCAATGTTGATTGGCCAAACGATTCGACACTAGCAAACGGTTGATAATAATAAAAAGGAAAAAAAAAAATCCCACATCAATCCAATTCGAGCATTTACATCCTAAGGGAAACAAAAAGGAAAGCTCAAGAGCAACACATCTATCTAACTTTAGCTTTCTCGCCTGTGAAGATGTCTTACCCTGGTTCAGCTCTGTGTTGCTATGAGGTTGAAGATGATTCATAGCTTTCCTTTTGGGTTGGAGAGTTGAAGCGATACATGCTGTCATATAAGATAGGAAGTATTGTCTTCACACAATTGGAAAGTATTCGTCCCGGATGAAGACCGAACAATCAGTTTGATGTTCCGCATCACCTCGTGCAAATTAATGTCGCTGAGGGAGTCGCTGTCCCGTAAATAAATGACTGGAGAACTCTACACCGAACGGAAAATATTTAGTATAATAGTCATTTGGAGGAAGATCACTTGAAGTCATCGTGTAACAGCAAATCAAGGACATACCTGTCGACCTTGGGAGGCAGATTTACATCGTCACCAGCCCGTCACTCCACAGTTTCTTTCTCATGATCAGCACTCTTTCTTCGAAAGATGAGAGAGCATCAGTCCGCGGTTCGACTTCAGAAAACCAGCCATCCCACCTTAGGGCCGTCATAAATTTCCTTACATAATTTATCATTGAAGGTTTGTCTCTTATGATAACAAAGCCTCCAGGCCGTAACATACGATCCATTTCTATCAACAGATCTGCTACTCCACACCCTTCCCTTTCAGTTTCAGAGAGCAGAGCAGATGCATGAAGAAGATCATATGTCCGAGGATATGTTGAAATTGCCTCACACCTGCACAATACAGCAGACTGAAATTATATAATGCAAGTGTCCAAGGATACATGAGAAAGAGCATGACAGCATAGAAAGCAGGAGGAAAACTTGCATCGAACAATACGGATTTTATAAGTGGTAAACTCATATTGAAATTAAGTCAGGCCATCATATTCCTATCAGAAATTTCCAACTCTACATCAATTTCACTTTTCCAAGTCTATTAGGGTGCCATGAATTAGCAGAATATTACCAGTCATGAACAGTTCCAATTAAGCCTCGATCATAGATGATTTTGAGTTTCTTGGAGGCGTTGACAGGAGCAACATTCATGACCCATACATCTTTATCTTTCAGGGCAGCTGCAAACCCGCCAAGATTGGAATTCATATCCATCACATTTCTGATGGAGTACTTCTGAAGAACTGATCTCATCTGCTTCCAATAATCGATCACTCTATAATTCCATATGCTCTGCATCATAATCATCATTCAGATTTATCACTGAGTGAGTTCGAAAAAGTATAAAAGAACAGACGAATATACCACAGTAGGCCTTCATATTAATCTCTAAGGTGTATATCTTACAGTATCTTCTTGGAACTCTTGAGAAGTGATGCCAATTTCTTCCAAACGAGGGGGTGCAACAGTCAGCCTCTGAGGCCAAGGAGCCAGACCACTCCCTCTTTCCCGGTGCATCTCTGCCCATAACAAAATTAGCAGTATAAACATATCAACAGTATCAGCAGATGAATGTCGAATGACCATAGAGGACAAGTCCAGTACACTAATTACTGAAACTAATACAAAAGGCACTTAGTGCTACCCTTTCTCAGGCCAGTTTACATCCAGTTCCCTGATATATCCTCTACTTATGAAGACATAGATAAATAACCCAAAAACATACTGGCAGGTAATAACTAATCAATATTAATTTGTGAACCATAATATAAGTAGCCAATAGCAAAGCTACTCACTGGGTGAGTAAGGGGTAATACAGGCCTTCATTGGCACATTCCAGGTAGCATCAGGGTCATCATCAGAGCTGCACAAAGGGGGAAGTGTTCCCTGTGCTCTTTTCATGTAACAACTGTTACTCTGTGGCTTTGCCCAGATAACTGTCTGATCTCTCTTGGCAGCAACTCTCCAGCAGATTCTCCTAAGGAGATCATACATGGAATTCCAAATCCTACGGTTCTCAGGATCATTTGCATAGGCTTCAGGAGATGAGAGAACAAAGTAGCCTCCTGGTCTTAGTAGCCTGTCAAGCTCTAACAAGAGAATGCCATCTCTTTGAAGCCAATCAATCCTGCACCTCGAGCAATGAGCCAGTTCAAAAGATCTGCTGGGATAAGGAAGTCTTTTTGTTCCTAACACCCCAAGAGAAGCCGGGATCCCTCTTTCCAGGGCGAATTGTATTTGATTCTCGTGAACATCATTAGGTGCAAGAGACATGGCTATAATGTCAAGTGGCAGAAGATAAGCTCCAAAACTTGCAACACCACAACCCACATCAAGTACGTTCCTGATATTTCCATAGTTGTGTAGTTTATCACCCGGAAACTTGAGCATCTACCAAAAGGAATAAAAACATAGATAGAGAAGATAAGTATGAAGCAATCTAACATGCCCAGCAATGAAAAGGAACATGTCAGACCCAATATGAATAAAAACAATTTGAAGCCCACGATTCACAAAATTGACAACAAAAATTCAAATCTGCAGCTAGTTCTCCTGACAAATTGATGGAATTATCATATCAACACAAAAGTTGCATACCTTTGCTAGAGCAACTATGTACTTGTCAGCTCCATCATGAAAATGGGTACCGCCACCAGGGAAATTTATCTTATCCCCATTCACAACCATCCAATTCTGATCTGATTTCTCCTGTGCAAGGTGAGTATGTGGTATATTTGCTTTCCATACCTCATCTCTGCTTGCAGGCCACCTGATAGGGATCTGATATTAAATAAAGTTATATACATCAACTCTAACTGAAGCAGATGCAAATTGAACTCTGCATACACAATATTAACAAGGCAAACCTTGTAACCAATTGGCGGAGGAATCAGACAGTTATATCGCCGCTCAGGAGGTGGACAATGCCTCTCATAGTGTTCCATCAGCGTCAGATTGACCTTGATCTTCTGTTGGTATATAAGGTTCCTGTCCAAGCAAGGTATCAGCTCCGAAAATTTCATGTCACACACCTGTAGAACAGAATGTTATGGATTGATTAAAAAGTTCAAATTTTCTAACTGCAAAGTAATATGAGCAACAGACAAAAGAACACATTTTCCTCAGATCGATAACTACAAGAGAGAATCATACAATAGAGAATGAGAAGTCTTAGCAAAGAAGCCGTTGAATTGGGTCCAGAATGCAACTTAAAAGAGGCAAAATCATGATAAGTTCCAGGGCAACAATCAACGTTAACATAAGACCACGGTTGTAACATGTCATTCTCCCCCATACGGACAAGATTGAGGAGAAAACCAACCTACGAAGCTTATTGGTTCTCAGCAAAGCTGCTGCTTAACCCAAAAATTTTAACCTTTTTGCAGAACTTTACGAATCTCCATCAGGAAAAATGTCAGAGATGACAGATTAGCAAAAAGAAGGGACAAAACCACGCTCTTGAGAATTCAAAGACCACAAAATGGATTACTAAGTGCTCAATCAGCATTCCAATCGACAAAATCACCCTTTCAAGTTCTGAATCTCCGACCACTGCATAGCAAGCACATGAACGGCTTTTACGTGGCCGCAGAATCATAAATTGCTGAGCTTACAGGTATGCTTTTAGGGACATGAGGATTGTGCGCCTGGTCCTCATACACGTCCTCCAATTCATGATGCGTCACGAGTTCGCCGGTGAACGGGTCGGGCCCGGCGCCGTCGTAGTCGGATCTCGGCAGCCCGGGAGCGAACGCCGAGCCGTAATACAGGCAAACGAGCCCCAGCACCGCAATGGCCCCAATCAGAGCGTACTTCACCGCCGTAACCTGAGATGCGAGCACGCCCCTGTTCTTCATGACTGAACAGAATCGAATCCAACCCAGAAATCTGAAACGCTAGCACCTTGTCCCCACGGCAGCGTGAGACGGGAAGAGAGAGAGAGAGAGAGACAGAGACAGAGACAGAGCTCCGCTGCCAGAGTTTGAGATTCAGGTGACGGCGAACGGACTTGGAGGAGAGCTGAGTGGACTCGGAGGTGAGCTGTGTCCGACTGTTTCACTGCCTCTTTAGCTGCTGTGTCCTTCTGCATGAGTCATCTGGTGTAGGCAGGATCACGTGAACCGGTGGTCGCGCTCGCGCCAGCTACTTGGCCATATTTTAGTCGTTCCTTTTGTCTTATAAGATTCTGCCACATTTAATGCGGGGGGCTCGCGCAGGAGACGTACCACATTCATTTATTGAAGATATATTATGTAATTTAAGAGAATCAATTAAATTTAAAATATCAAATTTTGATAAGTTTAAAAATTTAAACTTAATATATTACATATTATTTTCAATAATAGTATAAATTTCTGTAGTCACTTGAGACGGAATTGAAATCTTAACATATAAATATTTTACAATAATTCCTTTTATTTAAACTAATTAATTTTCCAAAAATAATATGAAATTATACCAATTAATTTATATTAATAATTATTTTACAATAATTTCACCAACACCTACCAAAATTTTGAATTAATTTTATAATATGTAATCTTTTATAAGTTTAATCAAACATAATTACCAAAAATAACATCATAATTTGATATATGGTCTCGGAAAGTTTACCATAATTAAATTTTCTATTTTAATATTAACATTTAATTATAATACGGAAGAAAAAAAATACCCTCTTAGGTCACAATCGAGAAGAAGTAATCATCCTTTAGAATGATGAATCTCCGGAACGATCATATTAATGATATGTTCCTACTATAATATGGATGGAGCAAGTTAGACAATTGTGATGTCTATGATACGTAATGATTTAAAAATTAAATAGTGATTAATTTAACTTATAATATCAAAAATATATATTTTTATACGTGCTATTTAAATTTAAAATTCAAAAGGATACTGGCCAATTTATTTTTTAACCGACTTGACAAGATAGATTTTTTTTAATTATGAATTTTACTGTATGCCTAATTTAAATAACCAGCTCATTATGTAAAACAATTTTAATCCTACACAAGGATTTCCTCATTTCAACAAGTGAGGGAGGGATGGCAGGTCCAATGCCTCGTGGACCGTCCGATTCGGTCCTCCCACGATTCGTCTGATCTGATCAGAGGATCAGGGGATTCCTCCTCCGCCTGGGCCCCACAGAGAGAGCAGAATTGCCGGAACTAGCCCCGAAGATGATGCTAAAATAATGCCGACTAGGTAAGGGCTATGTGGTCTTTCAGAAAAGCGCGGAGACCGCTTATTACCAAAATGGGGTTGACCTACGAATGCTGCGTTCGTGTAAAAGCCCACTCGAACCATGAGCGGTTGTATTGCACGCTCCACTCGAGCCGAGATCCGATTAATCTCAGCCAATAAGAGGTCGCGTGCAAGCGAAATGAAATGTTCGGGTTTCTTTTGCTCTTTTGGGCTTAAAATAATTTTATTTGCTGCATTTTTATTCGATCGGAAAATAATAATAAAAGTGGGAGTGGGCCCACGAGCCCCCGCTTAATATCGGTGGGGAAATCGGGGAGAAAGAAATATTCCTTCCTTGATTGGTTTGAAAGCGAGAGACACGATACCAACGATAGATGTAATATAATAATAATTAAAAAATTATAAATTTAATTTATATTATGATATTAATCGTATTTATTTATTTATTATTCTATCCGTTCATCTTTTTTCAGACTCATGATCCTCCTCCTTGTTAAATTTGGTAAGAATTGATTTTTTTTTTTAATATTCATAAATTATATTGTCATAGCAGAGGATCAAGGAAAATTGATATTACCATTCACACATTTAAATCGTCAGCTATAGGTGGCGAAACAGCACGTGCGCTCCTCAAGCGTCTAGTGTTCGTGCTATTTTTTATGGGCCTTATTGGTTTGGTTAGAAATTAATTGATGGGCCCGGCCTGTTTACTCGTGTACTTAAGAGGGTTGTGCGGGGCCTTATGGTCCGGGCCTCACAGGCCCAAAGGTCCATTTCCACACGATATTTGGAGACGACGGTACTAGTTGCGATCACGAGAAAAGATCATTGAGATTGCTCGGTAATCATTACTTTATGTGGGATATCCCATCAATCATTCAATCTGAAAAAGGAATCATTTTGCACCAGCACGAAGCTTCATCGCCTAGTCAGCCAATGCGATGGCTTTGCCTTCGTGACACCTCGGTGGAAGCTCAGGCCTTGGTTTAGGAAAGAGCCCAGTCTCCTTTTCCGCCATTTTCAAACGATTCTGTTCTATCTGTTTTTTTCAAAAAAATCTTTTTGCTGTGCCCAGAATTTCCACAAAATGAAGCTTCTTGTCCCCATCGATGATTGACTAAAGCCGGAGCTGTCTTCCACGTGTGAAAGCTCTTGGTGATTCACTGTCGCTTGCGTACGTTGAGGGGTACACGACATTCTGAGTTGCCGTCTGGGGAGCAGTCGGATCTAGAAGGAAAAGTCAGACTGGGTTTTGCATGTCTGCGTTGAGTATGAATTTTAGCCACGAGGAACAGTAAGGAAAAAATATATTGCTTGCGTATTCGTCAGAGATGTGCTCCTGAAGATTATCTTGAACCTTTATATCGGCTGAAGAAGCAGGGAAGTTACGTGCCAAAGTCCATGCCAGAAAGCCGCCTTTTTTGTCCTCGTTTGTTTGGCAAGAAAGGATTGGAAATTTCTCGGTAACAAGCTGTATCGGTGTCGTGGGCGTATTGTCAACTGAATGCCCTTCATCAGCTCTGCAACTTTTGCGAGGGGTTTCTCTATTATTTAGCTTAAATTCGGTCGGCCATATCTTCAGATCAACTTGAAAGGTCCAAAGTTGCTGTTTTTGTTTGATCAAAATTTTGAGAAACCAAACGAGAGTAGTGCGGGGAGGAGCTGTTGGAATTATCGTGAATCGAATCAAGGAAAAGATCTGAGGTCGATGGGAGCCATTCTTACAAGGGAGGATAGTTGGGGCGAGAAGGAAAATTCTTTATACCGATCGAGCTCTTCGGTGTGGGATAACAGCTATGGGTATCCACAGTATTCATACAACTATGAAAATGTGAATCCTCCCCGAATTCCATCATATGCACCTACGCCATCTTCAGTACCATCCTATCCACCACCACCACCTTCAGTACCATCGTACACACCGACATCTCCAATGTCCCAGCGGCCCCACTATGCAGCTCAGGAGTTTGCTGGGGTTCAAGGCCGTGATAATAGGAAGAAGCTTGATAGGAGGTATTCGAGAATTGCAGATAACTACAACTCCTTGGAAGAGGTGAGAGGAATGAGTGCCTTTTCTATATCTGATATTGTTTCTTGACAAGGTCCGAGTAGTTGCTGCCAAAATTGAATGGGGGCTTGGGAGGAGCTGATCATCTTGCCTCCTGACTATAATTTCATGTTTGCCTTCAACTCAGCGGTTTAATAGATTGGATTAATACGAAAAGGGGAGCAATCGCTTGCAGTCAAGTTGATGGATTCAATTGTTCCACGATAATTGAATGTTGTGAAGATTGTTCATCTACTTGATGTTAATAATTCTGATATTGGATTACTTTATGCAGTATATAAATTATTTGATTTAATATGTCTCTTGGCCTCCTATAAGAGTGAAATATTTCAACTTCTGTAGGTAACTGCAGCACTCGCACATTCCGGTCTTGAGTCTTCCAATCTTATTGTCGGTATTGATTTTACAAAAAGCAACGACTGGACAGGTAGGGTGGCACATTCACTGTGGTGCAGGGTGACTCTTTTTCATAGATATTGTTCTGACTAAATTCGTTTGATTGGGCAAACAGGTGCAAAGTCATTTGATAGACGAAGTTTGCATCACATTGGGAAAGGTCCCAATCCATATGAGCAAGCCATATCAATCATCGGGAAAACCTTGTCTTCTTTCGATGAAGATAACTTGATTCCATGCTTTGGGTTCGGAGATGGTAGAGTTGATATTCCGTTTATTGCTTCTTCAATAAATAGTATTTGTAAGAACCACGCGGATGACAAGTTTCTTGTTATAATGCATATCAGCATCAACACACGATCAAGATGTCTTCTGTTTTTACCCTGATGAGAGATTCTGCAATGGATTTGAGGAAGTTTTGCATCGCTACAGGGAAATTGTTCCCCTTTTGAGGCTTGCAGGTTCGTAGTTTTGTACTTCTTATTTAACCTAAGCTAAACGTGATTTATCCTTGCTCTTGGAACTGATGGTTATTTTCTTCTCTTCTGTGGTTTTTTCCCCTGCAGGACCCACATCTTTTGCACCCATCATCGAAATGGCCATGACCATAGTGGAGCAAAGTGGTGGGCAATACCATGTCTTGCTCATAATTGCGGATGGGCAGGTATTACATTTTCTGTCAAATTTACAGCAGAAAAGTTCTTAGAAGAACTCCTGTACCGAGAGACAGAAAAAAAAATAGTTATCGTGTTGCACATAGAAGATGGCTTTTGATCAAAGATAAACAGATTGTCTGTGTTCTCTTAGAGAAGACAGGGAACTTGATGTTTTCTCCCCAGTAAAACAGAGCTGGGTTTGTTATTTGGAACCAACCAGTGTTGACCAACCACATCGATATTAGTGTGTTGTCTCTGTTGCTATTAATTGCCATCTGAGTAGGTGAGTTATTGTAGGTAACTAGAAGTGAAAATACCAAAAGAGGCCAGTTGAGCCCGCAGGAGCGGAAGACAGTTGAAGCAATTGTTGCGGCCAGGTGGGAAGCGAGAGACTAGGGAGTGCCTTTAGTAGTATTCCTCAACTTCTTTCCCTCCTTTCTTGTTCACAGTTTCTAATGTATCCGGTTCCATCACAGCAAGCTCCCCCTCTCAATTATCTTGGTTGGGGTAGGCGATGGCCCGTGGGACATGATGGAGGAATTCGACGACAACATCCCTGCACGAGCATTCGACAACTTCCAGGCATGCTCGCATGCTTTATTTACTTCCCTTGTGTATTGTCTGTCATACTTATTAACATTAAAATGATCGTCCTTTCCTCCCCCAGTTCGTGAATTTCACTAATATTATGTCGAAGAACGTGACATCTTCTCGGAAGGAGACAGAATTCGCCCTATCGGCTTTGATGGAGATCCCTTCCCAATACAAGGCAACGATAGAGCTTAACTTGTTGGGGTAGGATTTGATTTTCTCAATTTTTGCTGATTCGCAAAAATGTACTGCTGATCATATGATTTTTTGAGGTGCTTTTGCTGATAGAGATGTGCTCTTCTATTTGTCGAAGCAGCAATGCGAAAGGCAATGCTCCTCGAAGAGTTCCTCTTCCACCACCCATCCAAAGCTTTACCCTTGCAAGTAGCGCCAAACCACCCTATCCTTTTGGCTTCGAGCCTTCGGTTCCAACTTATCAACTAGGAAGCGCTCCGACCATTTCAGCTCCCCCTGCTCCACAAACTATTTACAATAACCAGGTGTGACATAATCTGCTGTTTCTCCATAACAACCGCATGACTTTATTGAACATTTTGGTTTCCTTTCTGTGGAACCACTGAAGTGAAGCTTCATCTGATATGCAAATTCTTGGTTGAGCTTTTAAATGTATTGGTACGTGTTCTGAGCAATATTATGATTTTGTGCGCAGATCTGCCCTATTTGTCTGACCAATGAGAAGGACATGGCTTTTGGCTGTGGGCATCAAGTAAGTCTATCCCATGATCCCGTCCTTGTCTATGCCAGTTTGGACTATCATGATACTCGATGGTGTTTTGTGGTGAAACCAATTAAATCATTGCTTTCAAGTAATATACAAACCCAATGTTGGATAGGAAAGCTAGTTCTTTCCTGGGCCACGGCCATCCTATTGGTTCTCTTGAACATCACATGCTAGTGAGCTCCTTGGATGATAGCAGGAATACGATTTTCATGACTGCACTGCTTTCTTGGGTTTTTCAGACGTGCTGTGACTGCGGGCAAAGCCTCAGCTCTTGTCCAATCTGTCGGGACCCGATCCAAACAAGGATAAAGCTCTACTAGGAACAGCTACATTTCTTCAAAGAGGTGCCCTCAACTGTTTCGTCTTTGCTCAAGCAGCCATCGATTGCTTCACATGAAGTTCTGGCATAATTTGTTGATTATTTTGGGCTTCTGCCCTCTGTGTATCAAGCTAACAGTAAAAGTTAGATGGTGATTGTGTATATGTCTTTTAAGTCCAATAGGATGACCGCCTTGTGTACTATAAACCCGGGTTCCACATGCCTCAATGGTTCTGCACCAAAATTGACTTGACGATACTATGTCCTCTCCAATGCAATGATACGAGGATGATGGGCACCCGTCGACTTATAGTCCTCGTGGTTCTCATAATTGAGACATACAATCATGTAAAATACTGTTGATACGGTTTTGGTTCTGGGGGTAGACCTGCATGGCCGGAAGGCAAGATGACCTTGGCACTGATGGTTCCACCAAGCCCTAAGTGTCGCGGGTGGACCTGCAAAACAAGCCTAACCTAGGTGAAATCATCCGAAATGGCTCTCCATTGGTTAAGTCAGTGGATTGAAAGGAGAGAATCCTAAATGAGACAGGGGACCCTCTTTGGAGTGTTTAGAAAAGACTTGCTTTCTTATTCATGATGCGGGGTATTTATAAAGATCGTGCTGGAGGTGGACATGTCATGTCGATTAAGCGCTAGTCAACTTACCATTGGCCGAGGTGTAGCCACCCGGTTAAGGGGGACCGGGAAGACTGGTCGGAGAGGAGCAAAGTGGAGCCAGCTGAACAAATGCTGCCTGGTGGTCGGATTGGCTGGGACAAAGAATGGTCTGTCGACTAAGTGGAACCGTGCGATCCAATTGGGCTATGTGAAGCTAGGTGGTCCGATCGATTGAGGGTAGTTTCCTGTCACTTGTCACATGCCACCGCGGCCCTCTCTGCTACACACTCTAGAACCATCACCTTCCTTACCTTCCCTCTTACACCTCCCCCTCCAGTCCCATTCCCCACTACAGATATGTGACACAATGACTTATAGCCACAGTACAGTAGGAATGACACTTACAGGAGATTCGTGCTATTCATGAGATGCATTGAGTTCATGAGTTCACTTGTTTCATAGACAACATTGCCTAGACCACTCCAAGTTCACCAAAAATCGCCAACTACTCCTTTCCTGTGATTGTTCGCTCCTTGGCTATTTAAAGGGAGAGACGAGGGAAAAATGGTAATTCGATTACATTTAATTATCCATCATTACTCTGTACGAATACTTTTCATGAAAGGTTAACCGACCACCCCTAGGGAGGCGCCACATGTCCCACTCTGCCGCCACTTATGCTTCTTCTTCCTCCTTCTAACTAAGGGAAATCGACTATGACCCCTCTCTTCTACAATCAATGCCCAACTACACGTTTACCACTTCCAACTAATCTCACAACACACCTACCTAGCTCATCTCTTCATCTAAGTGACAAGGAAACCGTCCTCAATCGATCAAACCACCTAGCTCCACACGGTCCTGTCAGAGCATATGGTTCCACTTAGTCGATAGGCCACACTCTATCCCAGCTAGTCAAACCTCCAAGTAGCACCTGGTCGGTTGGCTCCACTTTGCTCCTCTAATTGGTCATCCCTATCACCCTTGACTAGGCGACCACACCTCAGCTAGCAGCAAGTTCACCAGCATCGCCTTGCTCAATCAGCATGACATGTTCACCTCCAACATGATCCTTATAAATACCCCCACATAGCAAAAGAGAAGGCAAGTTTTTTATGAACACTCCAAGAGGGGTCCCCTTGGCTCACTTAGGATTCTCTCCTTGCAATCAACTGACTTAACCATTGGAGAGCCATTCTGAGTGATTCCACCTGAGCTAGACTTGTTTTGTAGGTTCACCTGTGACACTAAGGGCTTGGTGGAGCCACAAGCGCTAGGGTCATCTTGCCTTCTAGTTGTGCAGGTCTACCCAACTAGAATCGTATCAACTATGTAGACCCACATTTTTCTTGGTGTCCTTAGTCTTGTGACCGAGTTGCTTTCTCCTTAAATTGTCACATGCCAATCAATCGGTCAATAATTCACTTTTTCTATCGTATACTGAATCACATCCTCCCCTAGAATGAACATTGACGATGTGAAGCATGTTTATTCCCTACTTGTAAGATATGGATTATCAAACATCGAATCATACACTAATAAGCACCTCATAGTGAAAGAAAAGAAAAGGAAAGCCATGGAGTATTGTTTTTACATGGGCAGTTTGGTATCTTTGGAAGCAAAGAAATGCCAGAC
The DNA here is from genome assembly GCA_900006705.1 of Sonneratia caseolaris. Taxonomy (NCBI): domain Eukaryota; kingdom Viridiplantae; phylum Streptophyta; class Magnoliopsida; order Myrtales; family Lythraceae; genus Sonneratia; species Sonneratia caseolaris. The sequence continues at coordinate 5,215,169 of CXYZ01012692.1, read as the reverse complement.
GATTTGAGGGAGCAGGTGTTATATGGGAATTGCATCGAGTAGTGCTAGAAAGAGCAGCTAAATTCTTTACTTCCCTAGATCCTAGTAAAAGTGTTGAGAGAGTACACATTCTTATTAAATGAGAGTGCCCACCTGCGGGTTGGGTAAAGTGAAATCCGAATGGTTCTGTGGCTAACAATCAACTTAGAGCTGAAGGTGGAGGAGTGTTGAGAGACTCCAATGACCGATGGCCGAAGGGATTTGATAGATTTTTGGGTGCTGCAAATAGCCTTGAGGCTGAAGCATGGGCTCTAAGAGATGGTCTTTCACTAGCTCGGGACTTGGATATCACACATCTTGTTGAATTGGATGCTAAGGTCCTTTTTTAGCTGGTATGTGGTACTACTGACGTTAACTTATTAATCCCATTGTCGATAATTGCAGGAAAATTTGTCAAGGCTTCTAAGGAATACATGCACGTCACATATATTGGGAAGTTAATGCGGTGGTAGATTTCTTGACCAATCATACAAGAAATGAGGAAAATGCTACTCTTCAGTTGTTGATTTTTTATCAACCTTTTGGCATTATTCATGATTTGCCGGGTATCTATGAATCCAGAATTGTAAATCCTGTGACTTTACGCTAGCATATATGAATATATTATCCTTTTGTTATAAAACAAAAAGGGAAAGAAAAGGAAAGCTATTGCTCTTCTTCTCCATCACTCTTTCTGCATTTAATTCACTCACCAGCTTCCTCCTCCTCCTCCTCTTCTGCTGCTGCGCTCTCTCCTTTCTCCTCCTTCAATCCCATCCATGGAGGCCCCTTTCCAATACCAGAAGCTGAAACCTGAAGAGGGCCTCGGTGTCAGAGTTGACGGCCATGGACAACAATGCTATAAGACCAGGTTTAGACCCATCCTACAGAGGTCGTTGTCAAGGTTCTGGCCCAAGCTGAGGAGGGCGCCCTTCAGGAGCAGGCTGAGGCCCAGGGTCCCCCGGCTGAGGAGGTTCCTGAGGTGAAAAGTGAGGCTAGCAGCTGCAGCGGTTAGGAAGGCGATGAGGAGGTTGAAGGATGGACAGGGGCATCTCGGGGATTTGTTAGTTGGGAATTACCTCTTCCTCCAAGTCAGTCCATCCACCCCAGTGGTGATCAGGAAGTTCACCGTCGAAAGATCTATCCATTCGTCTAGGTTCTCCGCCACTCACAATCCTCCTATATGAGGTAGCTTGATGGGAAGACAAGGAGGAGATGCGGAGTCTCAACCACTTCCGATATGAAACAATCGAAGTGATGCAGAAAGTGTCAAACTGCAATTAATTTCCTACCTTTTCCACTGTTTTGCAGAATCCCAATTTGCCAAAAGAAAAGGTAAGGAAGCCTTCCATGTATTCCATGCATGTACCTACCCCTTTGTTATCTGATAATTAGATGACTTACATATAATCGGGGCAGCATCTACTCTATATTAGCAGACATCCAACTGTCCATGTTTGCATATTTGATCAAACCACCTCAAATGTCTGCCCGCAAGATTAACATCGTCCTCACAGTGATTTTCTATCACCATCAGAACCATTTCATTCGTTTCAAGTAGTGCATAAAACCCAGCAGGTAAATTAGAGACTAGCAGATGGTAAAAAACTTTAAGATTCTATTAGTCCCAACTAGAGCTGTACTTAGTCCCACAAGGTGCGTGTAGCTTACAGCTAGTGAATGGTGAGTTGAATGTGATTGAAAGAAAAGGGACATGGATGTGATTGCTTCAATCATCTTGGCAAATCCCTACTGCCTAAACATCACACAAACAACGGCAACCCCTGAGAATTTTACTCTTCCATGGCATCACTAGCTTCGATGATTTCAACCTTTTCCTTCAGTGGAGTGATCTTCGTTAACAGAACCTCTGCAATCATATAACAGGAGGATAAGTGAATCCATCAATAGCTACTTGGACATGAAATGGAGAAGATTTCCCCGCTATGACAGATCAGAAGTGTGGCAGGAAAAATGTTACTGACCAGTCTTCTTAGGGAAAGAATATCCCTTGGCACTGACATATGTCCGGGGATTAGGTAGCAGATGGTTCCTGAGGTACTCCTTCTGACCCTGTGGAAGTGTACAGGATGCCAAACAAGTCAAATCCGAGCTTCAGTCTGGCATCTTCTAGAAAGTAATGATTTAAAAAATATTAGCAAACCTTAGTTATCACGCAGACATCAACATTACTTCCACTTCCTAGGTCATTGAATATACCCGCACATATTGCCTCAGCCACAAGCTTGATTCCTTCATCTTTCTGCCAAAGCCATCGTATTGATAACATGAATAATTGCTCATATTTCCAAAAGAGCTTATGTCTACTCCATGCACCATCATCAGAATTTGCATAGCAATCCTTGAAATCAATGATCAAAAGAAAATGTCAGAAACTAAACTTACAGTCAAGCTTTCTCTGTATTTAGATTCAAAAACAGACATTGCAGCCAGAGAACCAGAACCCACCGTAGCAAATGGCAATGTGTCCGTAGAGCCATGGGGATATATCTGGAGGGCATATTCCAATATATGTCAAAACATAAACAAGCAGATGATCCAAAATAGGCACTGTTAGCGTTAGCAAGCATTTGAAGGGCAAAAAACAAACTCACAGTGTGGAGATGAGGTCCAGTAACATCAACACCACCAAGAACCAGAGCAGCCTGAACATAACCTTGGTAGCTGCATATAGCAGGAGTTAAACGTTGAAACAGTAACTCATATATCACAAAGAATATAATTTGTTGCACTTTGAATCCCTTCCCATGAAAGGCCTTACTTGAAAAGATGTCTCTTAAGAAGAGTTAATGCTGTCGCAACCCTCGACTCTCGGCCCGTATGGTAGCGATGTAACTGCAGCTGTGAGCTCACCATGTCTAGATAAATGCAAGTACAGCAAGTAAAGCATAGCTTCAACCAATGGAAGGCCCTAATGGCTTGCTTTTTGGTAATGGATGGATACTGGAAGCATTCTCACTGATTCAGCCCCAAAAAATCAAGTAAAAGAAACTGAGCACCTGTTACTGCCTCTGTGTCAGCAGCAGTTCCAGCACCACAGCAATATATGTTTGGTGCCATGTAATGAATTTTCTCACAATTCTTATCACAAACTATAGGCCCTTCAGTCGCTCTTGTATCTGCTCCCAGGATAACGCCATCCTGCAGGAAATCATACGCTTAGAGGAGTGAAAACTTCAGAAGACGACAAACAGATCCATGCCCCCGTAAAGCATACTGTATAATCATTTTTAAATCAGAGACAGTTTTCCCCACAAAGAAAAATTAGGAGTCGCAATTTAATTGCTCTTTTTAATCTATAAATTTTAGAGGTTGCATTAGATGCAATCTAGTGATAGCTAGTTATGAACTCAGGTGCCACTGGTGAGCAAGAGAGATAGTCTTAACAAACAAAATTTTCCAGAGAGTAAGTTTCAGCTGAAGAATCTGTTACCCTACAATCAACAATGCATAGTATCAATTTTGTATCTTACTCTGGAGGATATCAGTCAAAGCTCAGTGGACATACAACTCATACCTGGAAAATCAACCCCACGATGGTTGTTCCTGTTTTCCTATAAGATGGAGCCTTACCACCCTTCTGTGCAAGCATATCATTCCTCTTACAAAGGTCAAAGCTAAATCCACCTTTTGGGGGAACTTCAATCATTCCTCTAGGCATTGTGCATACAAGTCAATCTGCATAGGAATAACAAAACATCACATATTAAGTTCATCTCAAAACAAATTGTACCTTTCCAGGAAGGGGGCAAATAAAATATCATTGACAAGAGAAACTATGAACCTCAAACACTGATGCGAACACTCCACTCCAAAATATAACAGGACTACTCCCAGTTGCCGTATAATTGAATAAAAGCAAGTGAGTTTCTCGAGCAGATATACATAATTAAATAGTGATCCTAGTAAGTGAAAAGTAAAAGCTGTACAATCAGAAAAGCACTCAAAACGAAAACTCTAACCCATACTGCTCAATTAAGTCGACAACGAGGAGGGAAATGCGACGGAAACACCAAAAGTGGGGGGAAACCACAAAAGGGAATAGCTGAAGCCGCAGCTTCAAGCCACGAGCTCAGGATCATGAATTAACAGCCGCAATTCCACTCTCCCCCCGACGGAAAACAACAAATGGGCCAGAAATTCACTCCCCCGACGAGCCCAACTAAGATGCATAGTACCTGACGGACAGGCAGGGGACCAGCCGATCGAGTCGTGGAGAAGAGAAGGAGGAGGAGAAAAAGAAGAAGTCGAGGTTTCAGCTTATGCCGGAGGAAGAAGCTCTTGCTCTGCTCCGTCTTCTTCCCACCCAAGAAAGACGAAACCGGTGGGGCTGGGGTTGTGCTGTTGTTAGTGGGCCGATCTAGGTGGGATATTTTCAGGCCCAAAAGGCCCGGCCCAATACGGCTCTGTCCGAGCATAATTTATTCAAGGGCCCAACTCTAAGTACAGGTGAACATACGTACGCAGAGCGACGATCGGGTGTACCTCGGTCGGTTCTCCATCAAAGTGACGTGGCAAGAAACAACTGATTGGAGAATTTCATTGCTAAAATCATGGGCGACTATCAATATCAGGCTAGTTGAGGTGTTTCAGCATTACTTTTATCTTTTTAAGTGAAATTCGAGTTCCATTCACATATGGGAGGGAACCTATGAGTAGGAAGGTTTTTCAATCACTTGCGGATCGATGTGGCTCGAGCCCGGTTTAACCGCAACTAATTTAAATTTACCAATTGATAACAAGAGGTGCACTGAAAAGATAATTATGCGCCATTATTTATGCGATAAAAATACCATCGAGATAAGATAGAATTGCAAGGAGAATTTCTTCGACAAGGTTGTCGACTCTTTCCTAAACCTCGACTAGGGGGTGAATGAATGAATGAATGAATGAACTCAGCTACAAAACACAAGGATTGCCCTAAAAAGAGGAGGAGGAGGGGGAGGAGGAGGAGGCATATGAACATTGTTTTGCTTTTGGCCAAAAGCCACCAAGAACATTATGATGGTTTCTTTTGAAACATAAGCTCGAACGTGAGACAAGTCATCATGAGAAAGAAGAAGAACATGTAGAGGGTGGCCATGGTCGTAGCGTCGGAAAGTTAGCATCCGAATTCCCGCCCGCAAACCAAACCCTAATTCGAGTCCCCCCATTACTCCACGAACTACCACAACTTCTTGGGTCGGTTTTTTCAAATGTGAAACAAACATGTCAATATCTGACCATTTCTTATCAAATGACAATCGACCGCACGTGTCCCGTTCAACATAAGCGTGGTGATGAGCTGGTGGGAGAGGGCAGAGAGGAGAAAGACGGGTTAGTATGCATATTAGGTTTTTGACATTTTATCCTCAAAATTATGTATCCGAAGACCAAAACCTAAGGCTTAAAATTGATTAAATAATTTAATATTTGACTTACTTCTGATATCCATTTTCAATCATTCGTGAAACACTGCATGGTACGGGTGGTGATTGGCTGAAATGTAAATGCAGATCAATTTGTAGCCAAATAAGATTAGTACATGTGTCAATAAGCATAAGTTCAAATGGACGCTCTTCTAGAAAGATGATGCAAGGCAAAGTAAATCGTGAGAATGTTGGTGATTTGAAAATGTGGGTTCGATTGTCTGTCTTCTCCTTCCTCAGAACTCCCAAAAATTCGAAGTCTTAGAAGGAGGCTTCTGAGTCAAACCCACTTAGTGCACGTGTGCCATGAGCTGCCCTGTCTAACGAGGGACAAGAGAAGACATTCTCCTCCTCCTTGCCTCCACCATGTCTTTGCAAGAAAGACAATTCACGTCTCTCTTAATCATTTTCGATACACTTAGGTCTATATATTCCATGCGTGGACATTCATTCATCTTTTAAAAAAATTAATATTTTTTAAATCTAAATCACGATATACGATATTTAGAAATCTATTAGATCATGATTAATTCGAGTTATAACTGAATCGGTTTGCTTAAGAATAAACTTCCCCCAACTTAAATCTTCATATTCACATGATCCAAACTTGACACATCATTTAATGAGATGAGCCGTTGAACTGAGTTTAAGTATTGTGAATGAGAAATTTATAAGTTTGGAAAGTTTCACTCGATGGGCTAACACAACTCGAGCTTGGAATATCATGAGTCTAGTTGATTTCCACACACCAAGTGGTGCATTGTCGAAAGAAGTTCAGGCAGCTCACCACCCCTCCACCCTTTCCTTCTTAAATAATACATATATGATTTGATTCCCGTGATTAGTTCTATTTCTCAACAGATCAACAAACTAGAACTTGAATTTGGACTTGGACTTTGACATAAACTAGTCAGAAAGAAAAGATGAATATGAACTCGTGCAAAACCTAAGGTGAAAAAAGCCGAAAAAAATGCGAGCACTAAGGTGAAAGGCCAACTGAACAATGGGCTTGGTCGGGTAATGATAGTTTATGTATGTGTCCACACATAATCAAGGCTCACAAGTCACAGTTGTTGATGCAGACAGAGCTTTTGGAACCCTTTTCTTGAGTGAAATCTTCACCCACCACTGCTTTCCATTGGCTCTTCCTTCTTTTGGGAACCGCTGTGCTTATCCTACAATATCATTTTTCTAATATCAATAATATTTTATTAATTTATGGGATCATATATTATATAATTTAGACTCTATTATTAGTTTATATATACCAATTACTTAAAATTTTAAATTTTAAATCTAACTTATTATATACATTATTGACTGTATTGCAGCTATAAGAAGAAAATCACTGTGTGTGTTCCATTTTCCATTTCTTTTTCTTTTTCTTTTTCCTTTTTATGGGCTCAGGGCTCGATTCAGTCGGATGGGATTGGAGTTTCTAATGTGGAAAGGTGTCCGCTTAGAGTTGTTTTCTGCATTGAGCAATATCCACGTCATCCTGTTCTTGATAAGACATGTCTTGGGTTTGGGCAAGAGATGGTCTCTGGGTTTTCTAAAATTTCAAGATTCTGATTCTCGATGCGAGAGTGCATCCATTATACAATTTAATTTTCCCTTTATTCATACCATACTTACCTTTTTTTTATCCTAGTTGACTAAATTTTTTGGGATTTATTTGATTTTTTTGTACCTTAATAGCTAAAAAGATTATTTTTTTTTACCGTGCATTCCTTATATGAAATATTTTCTTGAATTTGTTTGATAAATCACTCAAGATTTATTTCCCTAAAAAATGTACTCAAGGTGTGTAGTTTAGATAAAATCTGTAGATTCAGTACTCTCCCTCTTTTGGAAACAAAATCACTCATATAGCCTTTCTGCTAAGGCACTTCAGATATAGCTATCCCCGAGTTACTGAGGAATTTCACGATTTTCTCGCATGTGGTTTGAGATAAGAGATGAATAATGGGAGACGAGAGTCCACTGCACGAGATGATCAGTCGGGCCCGGTTTGATCTGGAATATGATCAGACATCCGGTCTAATTTGTTTAATTAATCAAAATACACTATAAATCCTACCATACCCATCTAAACCAGCCGGTTTAAGATTTGACCACCAAACCCAATGAACCGATGGTGGAACGGAGCGAATTAAAAATTATTTTAAAAAAGAAAAAAATTCATCAACGGAAGTCCATTTAAAAAAAGATAACATTGATGGAACATTTTTATTTTTCTTTATCTTAAATTTATATATTTTTTAAACTTTGAAATGGTAAGTTTATATTTAGTATGTGACATCTTAACTCATAATCATTAATTACATATTACTATTATTATTATTTATTAAACATACGGTTCAATTCATTGAAGTTATGGCTAGACTCATGAACCCATTCGGTCTAGTTCTAAAATGTATGATGCAGACGCTTGTGTGTGCGTGCATATATAGACCCAAGGCAAACAACCGTCACGGGACAGAGGGAGAGTGATGGCTTCGGCTATTGAGATACTCGCGATAATTCTGGGGCTGTGTTTGGCTTCTGCATATCTGTTAAGGCTCAGGGGCCTCTCGTCAAAGCACCGAAAAGCCGCAGCAGCCGCCAAGCTGCCAGAAGGGAGCATGGGATGGCCACTGATCGGGGAAACTCCGAGCTTCCTCTCTCCCCACAGATCAAATTCTCCGGGCACCTTCTTACTAGAGCACTGCTCCAGGTACGTAAATGGTTGACAGCATAAACTTCTGGAGCCCGAGCGTTATATATTTTCCGTCATCAACAACTCGGGTGTTCAGTCATTCCTAGCAAATTTACTGAGTCTTTCGAGCCTACTCGTGGGTCTACCATCACTTTCCATGTTTCGTTTCAATTCTTGCACGGAAAGACAGCAAGACTCGAGTGTCGAACTTTCTGATGATATCATCCCAGAGCGTTTACAGATCGCATTAGTTGCTGTTCGCCAGGTATGGAAAGGTTTTCAGATCGCACCTGTTCGGCTCCCCGACCATCGTATCGTGCGACCCCGAGTTCAATGTCTTCATCCTGCAGAACGAGGAGAAGCTTTTCCGAGCATCCTACCCAAAGGCGATGCATGGGATTCTGGGGAAGAACTCGCTGCTGCTAGTCTCCGGGGAGCACCACAAGAAGCTCCGGAACGTGGCGGTCAGCTTCATCTCCACTGCCAAGTCCACGGCCAGCTTTTACCGCTGGACGGAGGAGCTGTCGAGGGCGACGATGGAGTCATGGAAAGGGCGTAAGGAAGTTTACTTCAATAAAGAAGCCAAAGAGGTAAAAATGATCAACGAAACAGGGATGCAACACTGCCTCTTGGGTAATTAACCGCTTGTAATTGACCGACCGATTCCCGTGGTATGTTCATTACACAGTTTACACTAAACTTGATGACGAAGGCGCTTTTCAATATAAGACCGGGGGATCGAAGGGCCTCGAGGATACTCAAGGATTTCTTAACCTACATGAAAGGATTCATCTCTCTGCCTCTGAATTTCCCTGGAAGTCCCTACGCTATGGCTGTCAAGGTAATTAACTAACTGTCCAACTGACCACGGGCTTGCAGACGGAGTTCAAAAACCGGGGGGTCTGACTCTCAGACAGAATTCAACCGACTATTGATTCTTCGTCAACAGGCTAGGGCGAGGCTTTCTTCAACGGTGAGAGAGATCATAGAGGAAAGGAAGTCCTCCACATCAGTTGACGGAAATGATCACAACAACAACGGAGGGGGAGGAAAGGGAGATTTCTTGGACGTGATAATGGGGATGGCGGAGGGGCCATCGTCGCCGGGTCTCGACGAGGAAGAGCAAGTGAGCATCGTGCTGGACATATTGCTCGGTGGCTACGAGACCACAGCCACCCTCATGTCCCTCATCGTCTACTTTCTTTCACGTTCTCCTCTCGTCCTCCAGACTTTGAAGGTCATCCATCGTCCTCTCTCCCTTAAGTGTCATCAATCTATTAGTCCCATCTAATCGGTACATTTCCCCCATCACTCACATTATGGAATGAACGATAACACCGAGATGTTCGATCGGTCGGTGTCAGCCGTTCATACATATCCAATGAAAATTACGGTTGATATTGACTCGAACCTGTTCGTTTGCAGGAAGAACACCGGGCAATAAGGCAAACCAAGGAGGATGGAGAGCCCTTGAACTGGGAAGATTACAAGCAAATGGGGTTCACCTGTAACGTAAGTGACGTTTCTCCCTACCTAGCTTTGATGAGTCTAAATTCGATTCTCATCCATCAGATTTTCCATCTCCATGCAGGTCATATCTGAAGCTCTCAGGTACGGGAACGTGGTAAAATTTGTGCACCGGGAAGCCATTCAAGAAGTCGAGTTCAAAGGTCATGACGATCGATCTACTTTTCAATAGAACTAGCAATTCGAACCGTGTTGGCACAGTCCACTATCTCGGTAGCTCGAAAATTTTCTTACTTTGGATGGCCTGGTCCCTAAATGTTATATTAATTAATCTAAATTTTATATTAATTTAAATAAAATATTAAAAATATAATTATATATACCTAATTAATTATTTTTTAAAAAATTATAATTTTTTATTATAAAATTTACTTTCGTACTTTCACCTTATCTTACCACCTTCCCTTTTCAACTAATAGGAAGAATGTTAGGTAGTGGATCTTGCTTTGTTTAATTATTTTTCAGTTGGTTGTCGTTATACCCCCAAGAGAGAATCAACACACAAGCGATTCTGAAACCGAAATCGGCCCGATGGATCAACAGGTCTATCCATACCCGCGGGATGGAAGGTGCTTCCCGTGTTCAGCGGACCGCACTTCGACCCGGACCTCCACGTAAACCCTAAGGAGTTCGATCCCTGGAGATGGGCCAGCAATGTAAGTAAATCGAGTTTACGGAGTGTCCTTTATCGATAAAGAAAAGATATCCAGCGTTCGTCGCGACAGAGCATGGAATTATCAGAATCGGTCGGCCGATGCAGGATAAAGCGGCACAGAAGAAAATGACGCCGTTCGGAGGGGGAGCTCGACTCTGCCCAGGATATGGGCTCGCCTATGTGGAGATTGCCTTCTTCCTCCATCACCTCGTCCTCAATTACCGGTAAATCACTCGTTAATTACCGCCACGCCAACCCCTCTTTAATGCGTAGTAGAATCGTTCTCGATCCGGGGTTAAAAGGGAATTCTGGGGATTTGTCTATGAAACCCTGGATTAAAGTCTCTCTCTGATTGTGTGGACGCCGGTGGTGACATGGAATTTAATTGACAGGTGGAAGGCAAGGGAGGACGAGATGCCGCTGGCGTACCCTTACGTGGAATTCAAGAGAGGGTTGGTTTTGGAGATTGAGCCATTAAATTAATTAGTTAATCGGTAGATCCATCGACCCACCAGAAACACCTTCGTGGGTCATTCATTTTTTTTCTGGTCTCTTTTGAACAATCAGAAGGCTCCGCTGGAAAATTATATTTATGTGCTCCTATATTATAATATTATATTTTCACATATTTTATAATTTTTCACATAAAATAACTTCACTCTATGATCTAATAGTACTCGAACAGTAATTCTTCTAAATTTTCCGTGCCCTAAAAAATTGCGTCGTTGACCAGTCGAGTCCATTCTTGCCGGGCCGAAATTTAGTTTAAAAAAAGAACAAGAAGAAAACATTAAAACATTGAAGTGAGAAAAGTACTGGGCTTCGGGTACGGGCCATCTGACCCGACAATAGTTCCGTCGGGCTGGGTCAGGCCCGGCATACAAGGGCCGAACTTCTGGGGTGCGGGCCGCGCGGGGCGTGACCGACCACTCATCACCCCCCTCAACCTGTTATCTTTCAGGGATTGCTGTGTATGTACAGAATAGAATCTCATGCCATGTTCGCGGCTCGCCCAAGCCCCAAGCTATGGCCACGGCCTTCTCCGCCCGTAGACTGCAGAAACCCCATGACGTTTCTAGCCGTGAATGCAACGGCCGGCCCCAGCAGCGGTCGCCCAGAGCCGCCCCCGTCTGCCGCAGGGAAGATTAAGCGCCTCGTCCTTACCCCGGACTCGAGAACTAAACTAGACGCTTCCCCTGACCGAGAATTCTACTCCTACCCACGGTTCGTCACCCACGTGGATGACGGCTTCATAGCCACGCTCACGGAGCTGTACAGGGAGAGGCTGCGGCCGGAGCACGAGGTCCTGGACCTGATGAGTTCTTGGGTGAGCCACCTTCCGCCGGAGGTCAAGTACAGGAGAGTGGTGGGGCACGGGATGAATGCGCCGGAGCTCGCGAGGAATCCGAGGCTGGACTATTTCTTCGTGAAGGACCTGAACCGGGAGCAGACCCTGGAGCTGCAGAGTGCGAGTTTCGACGCCGTTTTGTGTACTGTCAGTGTCCAGTACCTTCAGCAGCCCGAGAAGGTGAGACCTTTTCACCTTCACCAAGTTTTTGATGAGTTGTTCTATGGAATGTCCTTTGGAGAAAATTTCCGGTATGATCCATAGCATTAGGGAAATGTTAAGATCACAGAACTGCAGAACATGTTCTCATGGGATTCAATATTTGGACTAACTACGAGGTTCATTTGGTGTAATTGTTATTTAGGATCTGAATTATGATCTTTTACTGGCGACAGCGTAGGGATGACAATTTGGGTCGGTTTATCTACATGCTTGATGGGGCTAATTCATAGTTGGGTTCGATGATAGATTGGTAGAATGCTTATGGCATTTAGTCTTATGCCACATTTATTATGAATTAATGCAAGGACCTTGGAGTGGTATGGCTATGTAGTATAACTCCATCGTCTTATGTGGGCAATATGTGGATGCGACAAAGTTCTTTATGCAGCCAATCAGCTACATTCTGGTGGTTCCAGACTGGACTTGATATGTTCACATGACCTGATTCGGTTCCCAAGTTGCACTCTGTAATTATCACTGATTCTAGATCATGGTGACTGTCTATCCTTTCAATCCAATGTAATCCCACCAGCACTATTGTTTTTTAACCTACATTTAACTTTATTGACAAAATTTAGTCATTGAATCTCTACGCTGCTCCAACACTAATCTTCAATGAATTATTTGTCTAGGAACGATAGTGAACTAGTCTAATTTAGCTTATCCATCGAAGCATTTATGCTGGAGCTAAAGAAGGCAGACTTAGCTCTTTACTCAACTTGCAGGTATTTGCAGAGGTGTTTAGAGTGCTGAGGCCTGGAGGATTGCTTATCGTGAGCTTCAGCAATCGCCAGTTCTACAATAAAGCAATCGGTGCATGGAGAGATGGGACAGCATACAGCCGAGTCCAACTCGTCGTTCAATATTTTCAGTGCATTGAAGGGTTCACCCAACCTGAAGTAATCCAAAGGCTACCAGGCAGCAATCGGGGTTCTCAAGATGGGAATTCTCCGTTCAGTTGGATCATGAGGTTTCTGGGATTACTAAGTGGGTCGGATCCTTTCTACGCTGTCATTGCTCATAAGAATTTCAAACCTGTATATGAATGAAATGAACATTTATATAGCCAAATGGAACTGAGTATAAATTATTGATTGTAAAATTTTCTGTTTGCAAATTACGACAACTGGTGAAGTGTGTATTGATATGGTTATAATTATTCCCACGTCTTCATTTGATGTGTCCAGCGTGCCAAGGATGTCAGTTGCACCTGCAGTGTTGCGTCCATTGACTATGCATGGGAAGTTCTGTGAAACCATCAATGGAAGTTATGCTAATTCTAACGTACCATCAATAGAAGGGATGGTATGGTACAGTATATAATAAAATTTGAGTATTTTAGTAGAGGCGTTTTCATTTTTTGCCTTTTATTTCGCTTATTTCAAGCTCTTAATTATTGAGTTTTCAGATACACTTACTTGCCATCAAGCTTCAAGAAGTCCCTAAATTCAACCATTACTGTAGTTGTCTCTCCATTCTATATTCAACGACTCTGATGGGCATCCTATAGACATTCCTTTCTGAAGCATGAACATTCGTATCTTATCTTGAGATTGTGCGGTAAGGTTCTCTTGTTGTTCAATTTTAATACAGCCATGCTGCAAATTTCATTTGTTCGGTCTGTGTCATGCCTCTAGACTCTCGAGCCATTTGCTTGCACCTAATAAGACAAAGAATGCAGGAATTTGTGAACCGGGAGCAGTCTAAGAGAAGATTCTCCAAGACCGAGCTAGTCACAAGGTATACTTCTTACGGATCTTGGTGTTGTTGTTATGAGATCCTAATTATCTACCATTTCCTTTAAAGAAGTCTTTCTCGAGGCAACAGAATGGAGACGTTACCGTGTGCCGTACACCACTCGCCTGTATAGAGCTTTGTTCTGGTTCGCAGGGTTGCGTCTTGATGGTCCCTTAAGAGCCTGTGAGGAAGCTTTGCGATGTAGCTTTGGAATTGGAAAGAACACTAGGGAGTTACAGGGAAAGTTAACTAAATGCTCCTTGTCCTCTCGATCCCTTGATTGGCTATGACCAGAAAGCCAACAGTCTTGCTGCAATCCTTTTGTGATGTCCCTTCTTGTAGGTTGCTTCTTCGCATTCATTGGTGCGAACTACAGGATGTGTAGAAATCAAATGGGCCATGACTAGCTCAAGTACTTCGAGGGATGAAATATGAACAAAAAATGGCTACCAGGGGAACCTTTCTGTGTGCAAGGTGAGATTTTGTGTGATCTGCTTGTTGCTTGCTGCCTGTCCTCATCTCATCAAGCTGACAGCCTCAGCTATTCTTTAAAGAATTTTTAGATGGTACATGTTTCTTGTTTCGATCTTGATTTCTTGGTCTACCGAAGAAAAGAAAGGAATCATATCTCTCCCTTCCTTTCCTCTGTGGACTCGCTTTTGCCCCTGCCCTTGTCCCCAGAAAATGTTCTTAGTCACAGTGAAAGGGGGCTCTGTTCGGTCCGAGAAGATCTCTCAAGTTTTTCCCCTTTTTATCTGTTGGGTCTTGTGGCGGCACACAGTGTGACGCATACGGTGGTCACTCACAAGGTCCAAGGTCACTACTACTACTCCTCCTCTGTTGACACGATACCTTCTCGATGAGCAGCAGCATATCATACATAGAATGTCTGGGTGACTCAACAATCCCACGCGTACACAGCGTGAAGACTGTACCGATTGTAACCAAAAAAGTGTTGATTTATGCAGTGAAAAGTTTAGATTTGACGCGAAAAATTGGAAGATCACACCTCACCATCACCTAAGATGACACAAGGAAGAGCAGGACCGCGGGGGTACCACAGCAAGCGAGAATCAAAGGCTTCCCTCGCACGTTTGCATGCAAGAATTTTGATTAAGTCAGACAGGAAGCAAGGAAGTGGATTCAATCTCAGCTTCATCATCTCTCTCTTTTTCTTTTTTCTTTTTTCTTTTTTCTTTTTTCTTTTTTCTTTTTTTTCATTGTATAATCATTTAGTATTTGGAATTTTAAATACTATTTAAATATAACAGCCCATTAGATAAATGAAATTTTATACCTAAAAATTAAGAGATTATAAGTTCGGTTCTTATGGTAAGACTTTCCGTATTTTTTTTACTATTCGATACTAATATAATGTGGTTAAAAAAATTCATAATAATTTTTTTTTTTTGGAAAGAGCCATTACACTATCTTATTTATTTCTAATCTATGAGGCCTATAAATAGAGAAGAGCTCACAATCCATAGAAAACCACCTAATCAACAAAAACCCCACAATCTCCCCACCTCTTGTCACCTGAATTCGCTGCTTCCTTCTATTGCCCAATATGATGAGCAACATGCCCCTGTCGCCTAAAGCCCCCGCCGGGGCGGCCACCGCCTCCGTGCTCCAGAAGCACGCGAAGGGCGTCCCTGGTGGCGAGAGGACCATGATCTCGTTGTCGGATGACAACATCATGATGAGGCAGATGCTGGAGACTCATGCGCCCGATGGGCTGGAAATGGACGTGAAGCCCCTCCTTATCCTCGTCGAGGACATACTCAGCCGAGCCACTCGCAGCGCCACCACTCTCATGACTGTATGACCCTGCCGACTGACTCGCTCTCTCCTACGCAGCCGCCCCCGTCTTGATGGGAAGAACTATATTAGATATTAGAAGTTACCTGCACTTTTCATCAAATGATGAGATTTTTGTGTTTGTTATATGTGTGCAGGGAACATCGGCTGCAACCGTCGAAAACATTGAGGAGAAGATGCAGCAGGCTGGCTTCATTGCCACGCTCGATGCTATCTCGATCATCATCGATCGTATATCCAGTGAGGTACTTCAATTTTCGGATCGTGTTGTTCGACTGTATATGGAAGGGGACAAGTCTGACATGTGTCAGATGGTTTCATGGTTATGATGAATGAACTTCCAGCTGGAGCTGAAGGCTTTGAGCGGCGGAGAAGCGCATGCGACCACACTGGCCATATGCAGGATGGTCTCCAGCTTCACCTGGGACGCCAAGCTGGTGCTGACTCTGGCGGCTTTCGCCTTCAACTATGGCGAGTTCTGGCTGCTCGCACAGGTCTACTCCACGAACCAGCTTGCCAAGTCCATGGCCATCCTCAAACAGCTCCCGGCAATCATGGAGCAGCCAGGGCGGCTGAAGCCACGGTTTGATGCCCTGAACAGCCTCATCAACGCGATGCTGGACATCACCCGGTGCATAGTCCAGCTTAAGGAGCTCCCCTCCAAGTATATCTCGGCTGACACTCCAGCCCTCTCAGCTGCCATGGCTCATGCCCCAACTGCGGTTTACTGGACCATCAGGAGTGCTGTGGCCTGCGCGTCGCAGATCACAGCTCTCACCAGCATGGGCCATGAGTATGTTTCCCTGTGAAACCCATGATACGACCTGCTTAGTACGATCTACAACATTATCCCAAAACTTGTCTAACAGAACAATTTCAGGTACACAATATCGACCACCGATGCGTGGGAGCTGTCCACCTTGGCCCACAAGCTCAAAAACATCAGTGAACATCTGCAGAAGCAAATTGCTCTTTGTCACCGACATATAGGTACAGCATTGGATTAATTTTACTTATAGTTCTTAAGATTTGTTCAAGACCGATGGAAAAACCGGATTGCTTCACTGCAGATGAAAAGATGCACATGGAAACCTACCAGAATCTTCTGAATCTCTTAGAGATGACCCACATCGACAATATGAAGATTCTCAAGGCTCTGATTTATCCCAAGGATGACATTCAGCCACTTATTGATGGATCAACAAGAACAAGAGTCTGCTCTAATGATCTGTTCTTTCAACTGAACTCTCCATCTCTGTATGTTTCCTATCTTGGTGTCTGATATTAGACGTTCCGGTCTGTCATTGTGTTAGGTTAACATAGACGTGCTGAGAAGGAAGAACGTGCTGTTGCTCATTTCGGGCCTGGACTTCTCCCACGACGAGCTCTCAATCCTGGAGCAGATCCACAACGAGTCCAAGCTGCATGCCGTGAGGCACGAAAACCCCTATGAGGTTGTCTGGATCCCGGTCTTCGACAGGTTCTCAGTGCAGTGGACGGATGCTGTGGAAAAGAAGTTTGAGGCCCTCCAGGAGACGATGCCCTGGTACTCGGTGTACCACCCGAACCTCATTGACAAGGCAGTTATCCGGATCATTAAGGAGGTGTGGCACTTCAGGAATAAGCCAATCCTTGTTGTGCTCGACCCACAAGGCAAGGTTGTGTCCCCCAATGCCATCCACATGATGTGGATTTGGGGCAGCAACGCCTTCCCTTTCACTACCACTAGAGAGGAAAACTTATGGAGGGAAGAGACTTGGAGGCTTGAGCTCCTCGTCAATGGCATTGATCAAACCATTCTCAACTGGGTAACCGATTACCATCCCCTCTTAAACTGCTCCAAGTGCCTGTACGTGGAAAATTCAATCTAGATTTGCATACACTGATGATATTTTGTCTTGCTTAATGCAAAGATTCGCGAAGGAAAGTACATCTTCTTGTATGGTGGGGATGACATCGCGTGGATCCGGAAGTTCACTACCACAGCTCAACAAGTCGCCGCAGCGGCACAAATACCTCTGGAGATGGTATACATCGGGAAGAGCACCAAGAGGGAGCAGGTGAGGCGGGCCATTGCCACGATCACAGTAGAGAAGCTCAGCTACTGCTGGGAGGACCTCACCATGGTGTGGTTCTTCTGGACCCGGCTCGAGAGCATGCTCCTCTCCAAGATCCAGCTGGGGAAGGCTGACGACCATGACATCACCATGCAGGAGATCAAGAAGCTCCTGTGCTACGACAAGGTTGGGGGATGGGCCGTGCTGGCCAATGGCTCGAGTGTGGTGGTCAACGGCCACGGGGCCACCATGCTGCCGGCCCTCTTGGAATATGATCTTTGGAAGGAGCATGTGCCCGTCAAGGGCTACGACTTGGCCTTCAAGGACCACCATGACAGGCTCCACGAGATTGCACGACCCTGCTGCCGGTTCGAGTTCCCCAGCACAGGTGGGCGGATCCCAGATCGGATGAAGTGCCCCGAGTGCCAGCGCCTCATGGAAAAGCTCACCACCTTCCTCTGCTGCCATGACGATGCCCATCACGGCACCATGACGAACATCTACGAGTGATGAGTCATGAGACATCCATGTTATGTATACAATAAAGTCATGCAACGGCGACCGCGTATATGACTGCCTTGTTGAGATTTCCGCTTCCATGTCGTGAGTTGTGAAAGGGCAAATTGATATGTGCTTATGACCTTTACCACAAATAAACAAAGTCTTGTGTGAAATGATCTTCAAAAGCAATACCTATGGATCTATCTGTATTGTAATATTTGATTCATCAGATGCATCCGTTTTCTGGTGGACACGACAAGGGCCCAGCCCACCTCGAACCGTTTGGTCAAAACGACAAGCCTCGATTCCTCCATCCCCGTGCCCAAAACAAAACATACCATCAAGATCTGTTCGTTCTGGCGTAAAAGTGTCCATAGTCTTACATCGCAATTAACTTTATTTCACATAAATTACTTACTTGATTTGAAGATCACTCTAATAATGACACTGTGAGGGGTGCTGGACTGATAGCAAATGACCTCTGCGATTGCCCAAATTGAAAATCGACGCCTGCTGTGCTCTTCATAGTCAAGAAGTCTCCTTCAAAGAGATACAGCTGGAGGAGCACTGACAGGGAGCAGCCCCACAAGACTGCATATGGAACACAGCACCGATCTGCCGGAGAAGCTGAAGGCTGCTTTGAACATTTAACACCAAGTCATAGGAACAGAGTCACCTTTGGCCACATAGGAAGGTCGAGGAGCATGGACTGTCACGAGATGTCAAGAGCATGGGATCACCAGCCGAAGCGGGGAAGAGCATCGATCCGTCCGTTTGTGCGTTGAGTTTTTTTTTTTAATTTCTTTTGGAGAACGTGAAAAAGAAAATAGTACAATGGCTATAGTATCATAAACTTGAAACTTGAGATCTCACAAGGCAAACATTTTGCCTTTTGCTTCAAAAATTCTCAAAATTATTCAAAGATGCAATCGGCTATAGCTTCTATGTCTAGCCAAAAGAATCGATGTAGTCTTTTACTTCACCGTAAAGACAAATTTGTAGTCTCTAAGCAATGGCATCAATAAGTAATAGTTCGCATAGAAGCAGTACAAAAAATTGGAGGAACAGTACGCAGCTTGTGTTGCCTCTTGGATTCAATAAGCACGTTGAGGAAAAAGGGAGCCATATACGGTGCCATTCTTGTCAACTCGAAACTGATTCAGCGCAACAATAGGAGCAAGTTGGTTCAGGATCAGCAAAGACTCGATGAAGAACCATGAATCAAGGAGCTCTGTCAAAGGGTTGAGTATCATTATAACAGACATCCCAAACAGCTTCCATTGCATCCCTCGCAGCTGCTTCCGAGCAGTAAGGATTCGCACTCAGTGACTTCATTACCCTTCTCCTCACGCATTCCTAGAATTTCATGGAAATGAAGTCAGATTATCAGAACGATCAGCTACTATTGTGCTACCCCAGTAAGAAACAGGTTGACATGATGGAGATGATTTTGAGCCCACAAAGCAATTTCATGCAATAGCATCACATTGCTTTTAAAAGAAAATTGAAGCACTGCAAATATGAACTTGTTGCCTTGTCCACAGAACTAACAGTGAGAACGACACGGGGACATCCATAAAGGCAGATGGAGACACTATTGACAATGCATATTATTTAGCATATCAGCAAAATATTACGACAGAAATCTTCTCAGGCAGATGTATTTAGATAATATAGCAGAATATCCATTCCAAGGTCTTACATTCTTTATAAAGTTGCTTCAAAGAGGATAATATACTCACTTGCTCATGTCCCCGAATCTTCATGTAACCCCGCAGGAGTTCTCGTTTATAATGGCAATCGCCACTCAAATGGGCTGCTCTTATCTGCTTAACACAAATTAAACAAAGAAGGGAATGATCACTGTATCCATGTCGCATCATATGTTGGAACAAGTAACCACAACAATCATGTAAACGCATACCTCAGCACAAGCATGATGAGCACAATTAGACCAGTCCAAGTTGGCTGCCCGGCATTGGTCATATGCATGAATTAGCTCATGTATAACAACTTGGTTGACCTCGTCTTGAATGTTCATGTGGTTACTGCACACTATTATCTGAACGCAGCAAAAAATTAGACAAAAAGGAGTTAATCTTCCACATCCAAGTCCTGCGAGTTTTCTTGAAATAATGCACATTCCAATGAAATGCATTTGCTAACCAGAACATGCCATTAGAACCACAGATAAATTCTCGAGCTGATACAGCCGACTAGAATTAAATTGATGGAAAAGGGCACTCTGAAATGGTGAGAGAATCAACTAGACACCGGCAGATTCATCGAAGCTGGTGATTATGGAGTTAGAATTGAGTAGAAATGTTACCCCTTGACCGGGAGCATAGCCGCCTGCCATCTTCTGGTCGCAATTAACGGCCTTGATGAAGTTGTCCCCGACAGCACACCCCGCCTTCTCCAGATGCTCCCTCAAGAATTTCACCATCGGAGCTGCCCAATGAATGGAAACTCTCAGAACGAGTAGAAATGAAACGACGGGATTCATATCCCTAAAACCCTAAAACCGTGGTGGGTGCCAGCTCGGTAGCGTCAAACTGAACCAGTATAGAAGACAGAGAGTGAAGACTGCTGGAGAAATTACTCCGGAGGCTCCTCCGGATCATGTCCTGGCATTCCTCCACGGTCCTGCCGCCGCTAAGGGGTGCGGAGGCCGCGGCTGAACCTGGCTCCGGCAGGGTTTCCTCGGCCATTCTCCACTTTGGACAGGGGCGGGGTCGGCTGGCTAGGATATCCCTTCACGACGCAGGTGTGGCGCTTTCAACGGTCCTGATTAGATTCCTGAATCATACGGTTCAGATTACACCTCATTTTCTTCAGCATTTACATAATTGCGATGTTTTTTTTTTTAAATTACATGACAAAGTTTTTTTTATATTTGTAGTATCCGACACTCTATTAATCGACTAATCTTGAATTAATTATGTCCAAATATATAAATGCTCATTGATCCAAAAATTACTATTAGACAAGTGATGTCACTCGTAAATATAATGGGTTTATTCAAAAAATTAATTTTCTATAGATAAACAGCTAAACTTACAATTATATAGCAATCGGGCTAAACTAAATGGAAATTTTACTTTTATTATTAAATTTATATTGATTTCATTTAGAGTTAATCCAATCATAGAAATAAACTCTAAACAAATATGTTTAAAATTTTTTATTTTTTCAATCATATATGAGACCCAAAAGAATATTGGAATAAAAAGTATGAGAGTGCACGATAATATTCAAATTTATAACTTCTTAATTATTGACCTGAAAATAATATTATTGTATCAAGTTCAATTTACACTTTTTAGATTCACTTGAAAATCATCTTTTCAATAATACTTTTAAAAATTGGAACCGACCAGTCGGTTCGATCGGTTCAACTGGAAATTAGCCACACACTTAGTCTAATTCCTATAAAATGCCTAATTACACTTTTAATGCGGTTAACTCAAGTTGAACTGATTGAGTTTTGGTTAAACTGGTGAACCCAA
>CXYZ01012692.1:5118588-5193454 GCA_900006705.1 Sonneratia caseolaris | reverse complement strand
TAAATTTATTATTAATATTATATATTAAATATACTATTAAATACATTAAAATTCGTATTTGACCCATAAATTTATAAATATATATATATATATATCAGTTTTTATTGCAGTTCAATTTTAAAAATTATATTTTTAACTAACGGCTAGGAACGGAATTTACCGCAAATTCTTTTATTTCTTATTTTGTTTAATTATTTTTCGGTTAATTTATCAGCAAAAAGCGCCAAACCTCAAATTGCAACCATATATTTTCTCGGGGGGAAAAACTGAAAAAATAATTTCCATGCATTATTTCCACGAAAAATTCTCCTCTCTCTCATTTTAATGTCTCAAAAATAGGAAATTACCAGAAAAGGGAAATTTAAAAATAAAAAAAACAACAACATTAACGCCACTCTTCCTTTGCTCCTTACATTGTCCTAAAATCTCTCCCCGACCATCACCTATATAATCCCTCTGCCATCTCCATTCCTCCTCTCATTCTTAAGCTTTTGCAGTGTGTCTCTGCTTTGCCTGGAGAGCCACTGCTTTCTCTCAAGAATCGAACCCTACCGTGCTGATACCAAATATTCAGAACACACGATAAATAATATATAAGTGAAGAAAATGGCACGAGAGATCATCGTGGTGGCCCTGGTTGCCCTTGCCGTTGTCGGGTCAGTATCAGCCTCGGCACCCTCGCCCTCGCCATCCGGCTCACCGAAGGCCTCCCCATCCCCCGCGGCCTCCGCTCCTTCCCCAGCCTCGTCCCCAGAGGCCTCCGCTCCTTCTCCCAACCAGATCTCCGCCGCCCCCAAGGGCTCCCCAGCATCAGGCCCCTCCACCGCCGAGACCCCGAACTCGGCAGCACCGTCCCCTGGATCCGACATCTCTGCCGCTCCCACACCAGCCGGCTCACCAGACGCCCTCGGCCCGGTCGCGGACGGTCCCAGCGACGGCGCATCTGACAGCCCGGCAGCCGCCCCCAAGAGCGGTGCCTCCGCAACCCAAGTGTCCGCCTACGCCGGTGCCGCCGCAGTTGCTGGATACCTCTTCTTCTAAAATGCCATGGAAGTAGCAGCAAATCTTGCATGTTTGGACAGCCAAATGTTACAACGTGCGTTGATTCATTTCGGATCCGATTGACATTGTGACGTATATTTTTAATACATTCTAATTTATTTATATGAATATAATATTTAGTTGCATTAGGCTGCGCCTTTGTGTGATGCCATATCATATCTTCTGGCTACATAGTTAACATAGACATTTGAGCAATATGGTAAATTTACTGAGCTCTTATGGTCGAATATTCTGCAAAATAATTATAATTATCTATTTAATACTGGAATTTAATAGTCATTGAGATGCAAATTATAAAATGAACAATTCATTATGTGGTTGTTAACACGCTAATGCCTACGTTTATGATTGAACGTTGATTATAGTTTTATGATGTCATCAATGTTTTTTTTATTAATAAGAAGGGTATGTCGGTCCAATGCCAGATGTCTGGAGTTCAATTGTTATTTATTTATTTTTACTTATGAATTATCGGAAGTGACCGTTTTGGCCTTGTCACTGGGCCATTCCAAGCGACGTCGTTTCCAACGGTCAGAAGTCACATAAGGAGATATTTAAACAAAAAAGGACGAAAAACAAAAGAAAAGAGGAGATATTTTTTCCTCGGGACACGTGTCAAAAGAGTAGCCATATGGAGCACAGAAAAGTGCAACCAAAAAGCGCTCCCTGGGAGGGCCCAACGCCGTGCACTTTCTCGTGCAGATCACGTGCCCCGGCGGAGACTATCGGGACACCATCTAATATGCGCTACTCACCGTCAATAATTCAGCACGGCGTGTCAAACCCGTGATTCCTCGGCACGGTCATCTGGCTCCATCATTGATGCCATTCCGGTGGCTGGGGCAGATCTGCGAGATCCAAGGGCAGAGGGAACCCAGTCTCCTAAAACGATCATCAGCTATCTGGTTGAGCATTGGATGTTGTGAATAGATATCTACAAGCAAGCTGAGGCTAGGTGGTTTTCACCAAAAATGCCCTTCTGGTACTTAAGTTAACAGGTCGTAGGAAGAGATGGTCGAGGATCAAGTGTATGTAGCCAGACATACCGATAAGAGCGGAATAGAGTTAGCCAATCGAGCACTATTGGGCGATTCAACTGGACGGAGGTAGAGTGCAGCCTGTTGACCGGAGAGCACCAGTTCTTATGGGATTGGATAGGAGCGGTTTCCCTATCAATCATCTATCTAACTAAATGGGTCCAAAATTGTTTGTTGTAATGTACCCTGACAATCCAGTCCATATTGGATCACTCCTACGCTGAGCTTCTATGTTTTATAGCCCAATTCCGTTTTCCGTGAATCTATGAAGAAGAAGCTAAGGAAAGACGGGTGGGGGGTGGGGGTGTGTGAAATTATTAAATAATTACGCAATTCGAGCCACATTTAAAATTTTAATGGATTAATTAATTTATATTTAAATCAGTAAATTCATTATAAAACATATTTTTTTTTGTCATAGGCTTAAATAAAAAATCTAAAGAAAGAGAAGTGAAATTGTCGGACTTGATCGTACCCGTCCTGCTGCAAGGGAGTTCGACACCGGAGTCCACCCCCGGATCCTATCCCGGCGGAACGAAATCTAGATAACGCAGCACAATCCACTCCATCCTCCAATTATCGCATGCCAAGTGTCCAAAAGAGCAACCCGATCACCTTCCCATTCTCTCTCTCTCTCTCTCTCTCTCTCTCTCTCTCTCTCTCTCTGTCTTTCTCTATCCGCCCCCACCCCAACCCCCACCACCCCGCCGCCCACACGTCCTTGAAGCCTGCGTGGGAGTCCCGTCATGGGAAAAGCTCATTCACCCGCTCCGATTTCATATTCCATTGCACACTTTGTGATCGTCCGGATTCATGGGTTTCTTCTCCTATGATTCATAATACGGACATAATGTTTTTCTCTCGCACTTCCTGTGGCATATGGATTAATAAATCACGAGATCGAGCGTTGAAAGAGGTACCCCAAGAGTTCCATCGGTAATAATTTTGACATTTTGCTTAATTTCTTTTTTATTATAACTTTTCCCTCTCGTGGGGAAGACTTGATACAGGGAATGCGTCACAGTGTAGAAGAAGGCCTGCCCCTTCCTCTCCTCCTCCGGCGTTAGCATGCGAACCAGTAAGCCTAATCTCAGGCCTGCAGCTCGGAGATCAAGAACCAAGACCCGAAAACCCAAGTTCATGAGCCTCCTCCGCATCGACCTCTCCAATACCACGGCTGAGATGAGCGATCACAGCCGGCGGCACGGCGGCGGACAGAGCGGCCGCCAGCACCCTCAGCTAAACCTGTTCCCCTTACAACCGGAGACAGCCGATAGCCTCGTTGATGACACCAGGGACGACGAAAACATAAACATTAACCTCCTGTTCAACGGAGACGACACGAGTGCAACAACCCTCAGCTGCCTCCTCGACGGCGGCGATGCCATCACCCCAGCCAGGGCCTCAGATGTGGCGTGTTCGGAGGAGGGCTACGTCGGGAGCCGCGGTGAGCTAACTCTCTCATACAGATTCAATCATCATATTACATTCCATCTGCTCATTCGGTTACAGGGCTTAACGTTTTACATTTTCCAGGGGATTCCCTGCGGGGACTGAGGGATGGTACGGACTACGGTGGAACAGATCATCAGCGCCGGAGCTCGCTGCTGGTTCGAGCAGCGATGAAGAGCGTGGGGAGAGTCGGGGAGGAGAGGTGGGTGAGCTACAGCGAGTTGGTGGAGAGGAAGCCACTGCCCGA
Source organism: Sonneratia caseolaris (assembly GCA_900006705.1). Classification (NCBI taxonomy): domain Eukaryota; kingdom Viridiplantae; phylum Streptophyta; class Magnoliopsida; order Myrtales; family Lythraceae; genus Sonneratia; species Sonneratia caseolaris. The sequence continues at coordinate 5,189,656 of CXYZ01012692.1, read as the reverse complement.
CTTGGAGACGGAGGAGGTGAGCAGCTGCTCCGCTGCTGCCAACAGCGAGGACTGGGGGCCTTGGCAGCTAAGAAAGGAGGTGGAGAGATCTTCGGAAGGGCTTCTGTTGAAGCTCGACTACGACGAGGTTCTGAATAGCTGGTCCGACAAGGGATCGCTCTTCATCAACGGTCGTGGCGGGCCTCCTCCTCTTCAGCATCATGAGGATGCACAGATCGTCCCCGAGATCAACAGTGAACTTCTTGGCCCTGACTCCGCTATTCATAACGTGAGATCCTGTTCCTTTTCATCCTCCATACTTATCTCACTGGGAAATACTACTGGAATCAATTGTTAAAGTAGGTTCGATATTACTTTGGTTTAAAGAATGTGTCAGCTTCGACCTTTCGGGTTTTGTGATTGAGGGAGCCTTATGCCTTGGTGAGCTCATCTGAATCAGATCTGAATTGGTGGTACTCATCGGGCTAAGCTAATCGAGGACTATGAATGAATCTTTGATTCACTACTCTACTATTGTTATAATTCGATTGGAATGGTTGTATAGATGCCAATATGAGCTTGCTTCCCACATCACATAAAAGGTAGATCAATTTCATTCAGATCCCAGGAAACAGACGATCACATGTACCATGAATCTCAAAGAACCAACGAATAATTAGCATGTAACTCGATGAACAGAAGTCCACCCGTGAATATTCGATGCGTATTTGCAGGGAGTGAGTGATAGATGGGGCAATGCAACAGTTTGGACGGTTCCTGATCATCACAACTCAACACTGGAGGAAAAGGAAGGCAGGTTCCGGCAAAGAGAAGCGAGCGTCCTGCGGTACAAGGAGAAAAGGCAGAATAGGCTCTTTGCTAAGCGAATAAGGTATGAGGTCCGGAAGCTAAACGCTGAGAAGCGACCCCGAATCAAGGTACATAACTAACACACACACACAAGCGCCTATGTAGGCTCATCTACCTGAAACTTCCATGAACAGATGATGCTCGAGATTTGATTACTCCTCCCACTCTAGATTAATTTGCTGCAGTTTCTTGCAGGGCCGGTTCGTGAGGAGAGGTCGTGAGGCTGATTAGAGTACTCCCGGGATTTGAACGGAATAAGATTGCCCCGGCAGCGGCCAGCGATCAGTAAATAAAGCGCATGAATTTGTGTATACACGAGGAGACGATATGCCCTGTTTTCTTTTTATTCTGGTAAGCTTCTGTACTCTCATCGATCGGGTTCGTAGACTTGCCAAATCAATGAAGTTCCAATGTCGTATCTGTGAATGGATGCGGTGGCACGACCGAATCATCAGACCGGAAGTTTGGCTGACAGTTTCCTGCAGCGAGCTTCCCACCTGCACGTTCGAAGCTTTTCGACCAGATCACAAAGCTGCAGCTCAAACTTGCTGCGACTGTAAACTTGAACTAGGAAGGCGAACGTTGTTAACACACAGGTTCTTGCAGCAACCGACGGTCTTAGGCTCTGGGTGACTCGAAGAACGGCGGTCTGGGCGCTTGACCGAGCTGACGGCCTCAGGTGGGCTGTCTTGCGATGTCAAGACATCCGATACGATTAATGCGAAGCCCAATGTTGGATGGGATTAGACGCGCGCGTTTCTTGGAAGGCAAAATGAGACAAGCTCATCGGTAGATGAAAAGCTTTGGTCCCTTTTCTCTAATGATTTAGACAACGCGGGGCTATATTCCTGGGTTTTTGGCCACGTGCTTGAGCAAAATAATTAATCTTTATTCAGCCATCCCGTCCTATCTGAATCATTGTACAATCAGCATGAGTGCACATGCATGTATTATGATTTGAACCATAGTTATTTCATTAAAAATAAATCACTTGATAGGGCTTGATACATCATTATTTGTAACGATACAACGACTCAAATCCATGCATGGAGAAATATATATATATGTATATTAAATAAACAACATATCTTAATTAGTAGGTGCAATTAATACCTAAATCATATCATGAAACTAGATATAGCAAGAACTGATCTAGTCCAAAAGTATAGCATGAAAATACTGGGATTTTTTAGGATTTACACATAGTAAAAAAGAAAAAAGTGTAGTTGGAAGGTATGAAAAAAAATATTCACAATAAAAATAAAATCATAAGAAAATTCTTTAAAATAATTAATTATATTTTAATATTTTTTGTAAATTAATATAATATTTTCTATTAATTAATAAATTATATAAAATTTTTAGAAATACTAAATTATTTAATTTTTAAAATTATTTTTATTTAATTCAGTGTCTGGACCTATATTTTTTGGACAATTTGAAAGGGTGGGCCGTGCTGCACAGCCCAAGAAAAGAATTGTGCCGTGCCAACACGGCCAAATTCGTTGGATTTACCTGAGTTGACAGATTTACATGAAATTAATTAAATTTTTGGATAAATTAATGGTGGCTACCTTAATAGGATAAACTTGAAAATTTTATATAATAATTATATCTCATAACATTACATAAAGAAAAAAAATACCGACGACCGTGGCATAAATTACTGTTTATAGTTCTTTAATGCATTGAACAACTTGGCAATGTTCCTAGATTTTTAGACCACGTGAAAAAAAAAATCTTTATTTACCTTTGCTACCCCTATAGTGGGCTTCTCTCCCTCATTCAATGCGTAGCATATAAAAAAAATTAAACGAGCATAGATAATTTGGATTTAAATATGGTAATTTTATAAAAATAAATAAATATTATTTATGGGTAAGATTTAAATTTAAATATTAGATGGTTCTACCCATCATCATATCTAATGTTGTTAAGAGTACGGTTTGTATCGGTTCAAAATGGGTTTGGAATCGTTAGACTCAGTTACGGTTCGATTCGTTTACTTAATGAGTCGATCCTATGTGGGTCATAATTCATACGAATATAAACCGGTCCGAAACAGTTTAAAAATATGTTGGTTAATGGGCCGAACCGATTTGCCCAATGAACAGTCTATCTTTTTAATTTTTTTAAAATTTTAAATTGACTTGATAAAATCTAACCATTAATTTTCAGAATTTTTAGCAGTTTATATCAGTGACAACTCAACGGGTCTATATTTATGAATCAACCAATCTATAACCATTTCAACTCAATAAGAATTATTGCGAAGTAAGTAATGAGCACTTCTGACTGATTATGAATTTGAACGGTTTAATCAGGCCCATCCAACTTGTTTAATACATCTAATCTTATCCTTCCGGTCAGCATCTATTTACCTTCCCAATGAAGGACCACCAGCCCATCACATCGCGGCACCCATCTTTTTGTCTACTTCAAACATTTTTTTTTCCTGCTCCCTGACAGAGACAGACAAGCCGAGAAAATGAGAATCACAACAGACGATTAATTTTTGTACGAGAAAATTTTCACTTATGCCCATCGTCCGACCGATCTAAAGATTGTAAGGGGAACCTTCTAGGGTCGACCCACTCCGATGATGGGACCATCCTCGTTTTGGTGGAAAGAGACCCAGCTGACGCTTGTCAACTGGAAGCTGTCGAGTTGGTCTTCCTCAAGCTTTCTGTACTGCGGTCAAGAGCAGTCACGGTGGGGGGATGGTCCTCACAGCATTTCGGTTTTCAGGGTGGATAACTATTTATTACTCATTCTTGATATTCAATTATAGTTGAGTTAAGCGAGAATTTCCCGTGAAAAAAAAGAAGTATCGTGGGGGAGTGCGTGGAGCCACAGTGAATCGATTCATCATCAGAATGGCTCGGTCCAGGTGCTAGCTAGCGCACGAGTTTTGTGGTGACAGATACCGGAGTTTTCAAAATCGGACCGAACCGGTAACCGATCAAGGCATGAGTTTATTGGTTTATTGATTGGATTGGAAATTCAATTGGTCGAATAACATATTTAATAAATAAGATTAATTATATAATATTATCAATAAATTAACATAATACCGTAATTTAACAATAATTTATGAAAAAATTATCAATATAACTATCATAGTAATCTCAAGTTTAACATAAAATATAAATATAAGAATAGTAAAATAAAATATGTGAATTATAATATATTTTTATTTTCTTAATTTTAAATCGAACGGTTTTTTGACCAGCTTAATTAGGTTCATGGATTCGATCGAGAATCGATTAGTTCAATTTTAGCTAACTACATTTATAATATAATTGAATTAATTTTGAAAATCGAACTGAATGAATGGCCAATTTCCAGTCGGATCCGCTGAACCAATTGGCTAAATCTAGTTTTAAAAAGCATGACTGATAGACATGATGGGGATAAATACCATGGGATTGGACCGAGTGGTAAGCAGCTCAATGTCGCTTAAGGTGAAACATCACATGCACATATATTTCCCTTTGAAATCTCACATGCTATACTAGATATGCAACTCGAGACGACCAATGAATTAGTAGAATGGCTGAAAAAAAAAGAAGGGGTAAATTACGGTAATAGTACAAATTTGAGTAAAATGTCTTTTTGGTAAAAAAAGGAAATTTCTTGCCTAACTACTTCTCCGTACGGCGTTAATAGGTGTTTATGTGGAGTGCCACATGTCATATTATTTCCTACGTGGACCCTCTCCAGCAATCTGAAAAGCTGACACGGAAAAAAAGAATATGGGCCAGTCACGTGCATTAAACAGCACCTATTCCCCTCCCTTTTCCTCTTCGCTGGAGCCCTCCGGTTTTCTCTCTCCTCTCCTTTACCTGCTCGTCTGTATCCTGTCCCCTCCCTTTCTCTCTCTAAATGTACTGGCTATGGAGGAGTTCCTATCCGGTGAAAGACGGGAAAGCCAGAAAAAGGCTATTGAGATTGCTACACCTAGAGAGAATTTTTAGAGAGAGGACAGAGGAAGACGCAGAGAGAGAGAGAGAGAGACCATTTGCTCTTCCCAATGACCTGGGTGATTGTACTCGGTTCTGTACTTTTGAGAATCGGAATTGGATTGTTTCAAAGTATTCTCGGTGGAGCTTCACGATGTTTGACCAGTACTACAACTCCGAGAAGACTAAAGAATGCCACTGACGCCTGTGGCCATGCAGTCCTCCCTCTTTGCCTATTTCAATGCCTCATTTACCAACTTTCCAATTGGTGGACTTGTTGGGGGATTATCTGCCTAAATCTGGTGTCTTGGATTTAGACAGTCCAGTGCCCCTCCATATAAGCGAGCTTCCCCTTTCTTTCTCCGAACATGCTCCGCAGCAAAGAAGAGGAGAACGGTTGTTGCTCCACTCACGTGAGCGGCACGTGCTCCTCCTTCCACATCGGCCATTCGTTTGGGTGAAGGGTGTTGGACGACGACGTAGGGAATAACGTACCACGTGGCGATCCACGTAAGCATCTACTACCACCGTAAGCAAGAGTTTGACCGATTGTATTTGCACCACTCATGCAATTTACCCTATACATTAAAACATAAGACAATTGAAGGGAAAAGAACCGACAAAGTCGGTAGGAGAGTTTGCTTGGATCCTCAGCAACGATTCTTTGACAGCAACCGCGCTCCCCCCCGCCTCCGTTAAATTTTCTCAGGTGCGTGTAGTCCCAAAACAGTCTACTCAAAAGTACTTTCTGCTCGACCCACAGAGGATTTTGGCTGCAATGAGTCTTCGGCGCCTGAGCAAGAATGAAGTAGAGGAGCTGCCGTACAGTTCTTGTTATCCTCCTTCTCTCTGGTGGTTCTTGTGGTGACTTCAAACGTGTAAAGTATCACTCTTTTTGCATTTTCAGGAATTGCTTTTGAGTGGCGTCGAGGTTTTCTTAGCACATCCGAGAGATATTGTTCTGGAGGGAGAGAATTAGAACATGGAACCTCCCAAAGGGTTTTTATCTTCCACATGGAATTTCATTCGATTCTTACCTTACTTCATTGGACTTCTCGTGCTGGGCACAATCAAGGGTAAATACTCTCTGCTCCTTGTCTGGCTGTTTCTTTGATTTCATTTCTTTGTTCTGTAGCCTTTTCCTTGTGGGAAGAAAACGTGCTTCCTTGGAAAAATTGAAATTGATCTGCAATAGTATGATGCTTAAATTCCATGAAGCCTACCTGATCCTATGTCGGCTTTTATTTGTTGAAATGTGGTACTAGTTTGCTCTGATCAGTGCGGAGTTCGTGGTCAAGTAATCTTTGGTTGCCCTTTTCCTGATGGTATCTTGCCAACCAGTCTCTCTTTCTTTGATTAGGAAAACTGCTTCAACAAATAATTTACGTGATTCTTGATTAAAAAAAAGGGAACTACGTGCTTGTCCCAAGTCAAACAACCAAGAGACACTTACCTGGAGGATATATTTGAGTCTCTAATTAGCAAATGGCACTGTGAGGTGGGTCTGATGTTTGAGTTTTTAAAAGGTTACATCTCAGTTGGCTTTTTTTTTTTTTGCAGGTATCATTTTCTGCCCTTTGATATGCCTTACTATGACGTTCGGAAACTCAGCTATCATACTGGGTCTCTGGCCAGTTCATTGTGTCTGGACTTACTACTCCATCTTCAGGTGACTTCTGGAGTCTTACTCTCTTGGAATCTTATCCTGATTTTGTTACTATCTTTCCATTACTTGGTTACTTTATCAAGCAGATCGAAACGATTGGGTCCTGTCTTCAAGCTCGTTCTTTTTATATGCATGCCCGTTCCCATGGTTCTATGGCCAGTACTTGGAATTGTGGGAAGTATTGTTGGTGGAGCTGCTTATGGATTTCTCTCACCTATATTTGCAACATTTGACGCCATTGGAACAGGGAAGTCTAACAAACTATTCCACTGTTTATACGTACGTTGAACAGTGTAGAGTTGCTTTCTTTCTTTCTTTTATTTATTTTTTCATGTTTATATTTGATCAGAAGTGAGATTACGATGTAAATTTTACAAAACTTCCAGGATGGGACTTGGAGCACCATCAAAGACTGCTTCACTATAATCAGGGATTTTGCAGATGTCTGCTTTCATTCCTACTTTTCTTATATGGATGAACTTCAAGGAGAGTCACCTGACAGAAAATATGAGATCAGGTCCATATGTTTGTTTAATTTCTTGAGCTTGTTTTAAGTATCTTAGGCAGATTCTGTCAGCATTGTGCTCAAACAAAGTATAAAATATTTGCTTATGATTTGACTGGACAGCAGAAACATTTGGTATCTCTTAGCTTCTTTTCCACTTTGGGTCTAATCTTAGACAATCACAACAATCAGTACTGGACTCGTGATCATTTTCTTAATTTTTGTTGTGGAAGGATGCTCTATTTTGAGGGGTAAAGAGGGCTTCCATTCATGGAGCATTTCCCAACTGTTCCATATGATGAATACAAAAGGAGGGAAATAGAATTGCCATCAAAGTTATCTGCAATCTAGATGTTCATTCCAACTTTGTGCCATTCCCATTTCTTCATACCAAAGATTGCCTGCATAGCATGAATGACTTACTCAAATATGTAATTTGAGGTAGAGGACTACTGTTTTTTTCACAAAATCAGATGAATTTTGAGGCTGGTCCTTGTGAAACAATGGGAAAGTTTGAAACCAACAGTTCGAACTTAGAACAGTAACGATTACAGAATAAGCAGAGGCGTACAATAGGGTTCTTCTGACATCAGCTTACTTCCATGCAAGCTTTCAAAAGATCTTTATCTTTACTTTTGCTACCTGCAGATTGCTATATTTTCCTGCAGCTGTTGTAGTAGGAGTACTTGGCTTCCTGATTGACATGCCAACAATCTCATTAATTGCCCTATGCAAGAGCCCCTACATGCTCTTCAAAGGTTGGGACCGTTTGTTTCATGATCTTATTGGTCGTGAAGGCCCTTTCTTGGAGACAATATGCGTGCCATTTGCAGGACTTGCCATCATACTGTGGCCATTGGCTGTTGTTGGGGCAGTGTTAGGATCCATGGTTTCAAGCATATTCCTTGGCGCTTATGCTGGGGTGATTGTTTATCAGGTTATCTACAAAATTACATATTTTTATTTTTATCTTGTGTGGTATAGAAAGTACTATAGTCTCTCTAGTTATTCTCTATGGAGATAGGACAGTTGAATTCATGTTCTATGTCTGGAAGCAACAATAATGGATCACTTCTGTGGAATGTTTTGAAAGGCTGTAGAGCTGATTAAACACCCGCTGAAAACCAAAAAAAATGCCTGTCTAGTAACAGGCTTATGGAAAGTGTAAAATATGTATATATCGTCAGCAACTGTGATTTCCTTTTCTTTCCTGATCAGGCCTTCTAATTTTGTTCAAGTTCCAGTCTGAGTTGAGTCTACAATTTTGTGGCTGCAGGAATCTTCCTTGTGGATGGGGCTGTGCTGCATTGTAGCATCCATCTCAATCTATGATGAATACAGCAATGATGTCCTTGACATGAGAGAAGGGTCCTGTTTTCCCAGGTTCAAACTCCGCCATTTTACTTAGCTACATATTCTGTTTCAGACCTCATATGTCAATTAATATTTTTGGTTCAACAGGCCACAATACAGGAAGAAGAATGATGATGCCACGCCAACCCCCTCACGTGAAGGCTCTTTCTCTAAGCATGGCTCTTTTAGTAAGAAGCCACCTGTTCGGGCTTCTTCATTTAAAAATGCCATGCTCGAGTTGAATCCACTTGAGGTATTATCTATCAGCTCTGACTTAGGCTTCAACTCTGTTTTCTCACAAATCTCAGCATAGGCCTGGATCTATAGTCTTATATACTTTTTAGTTACTATCCTTTGTTTGCATAATGCTTGCCTATACTTGGCTTTGCAATGCGAACTTCCTGGTTTTATGTTCAAACTTCATTATGACCTTATCATCATCAGGTTTCGGGCTGGTGAAATAGACCTCAGCTTTCCAATGCAGGGCTGGCCCAAGTCTGTCCCTTACTGGAGAGATATTTGCAAAGTGTTGCTTAGAAACTTCATTTTCAAGAAATAAAATTTTGAAGATCATCTTTGAAACTGAGTAACACCTTTTGGTCTTTGTAGTTTCTCGATAATTTATTCAAAGAGTGTCAGCATTATGGAGAAAGACTGGTGTCTGAAGGATTAATAACATCCCAAGATATTGAAGATGCCAAGTTGAGTAAAGGTAGCAGAGTAATAAGCGTAGGCTTACCTGCTTATTGCTTCCTACAATCACTCTTGCGCTCCATCAAAGCAAACTCTGCTGGTATCTTGTTACGTAAGTAATGCAGTTTCTCTAGTGATATTCAATATTTCAGAAGCACTTCTTGTTATTGCGGTTCTTGTATTAGGTTATCTGAAACAACCCCCCCACTTCTGCAGGTGATGGTGAAACGGAAGTTATTAGCACAAACAAGCCTAAAGACACTTTATTTGTTTGGATCCTTAACCCACTTTTGATCATCAAAGAGCAGATCAAAGCAAAGAATCTTAATGTTGCTGAAGAGGACTACTTCTGCAAACTTGTCCTGTTGAATGACAATCCTGATAGATTGAAGAATTCATATGTAGGCACTCCTCCTGAGTCTGAGATTAAGAAAGCTGAACTCAGTGCATTGGCTCGAAGGTAAGCAGTGAGAGTAGTTCATTTCCATTACTCCTTTGGCCTTTCTCTGTTTTTTGTTTCATTTGCCATCGACAATTTCAATATTTGATGTTTATCTCACAGGCTTCGAGGTATTATGATATCTGCCTTGAGACTTCCGACATTTAGGCGGCGATTTGATTCTCTAGTGAGGAGGTTATCAGAAGATCTTGCCAAGAAGAATGGTGGAACTGATTCTGTCAGTGGCTCAAAGACAATCTTGCGGTCAAAAAGCGCATCTATAGTTCGTATATTCAGTCAGAAGTCCTTCAAGAATGGGAAAAGCAATCAGGGGTCCAATCTAGAGTCACAGCAGATTATGAGGGATGTTGAAATTGAATGATGGAAGACATCCTTATGAGCAAAAGTTTTATCTTTTATCGTCTAACTTTCGACAGAGGGGCAAAAAATACACTTCACGGGAGAATTTAGATGTTTTTTTACTACTAAATTGGGAGAATTTAGATGTAAGTTAGAAACCAACTTCTCTGCTCTGCCTATATAAAGAAACCAACTTCAGGTATTTGAGCATTCAACCGCGCATTCTCTCCCTTGGTCTTCTTGTCCTGGGAGGTACGACTATTCACTGAAGCAACTGGTGGTGCTCAGTGATGGCGTCGAAGTCCATGTTGGGTCCGCTTATGGTAACCATCTTTGTCACTGTTTGTCATTTGAGTTGCTTCAGAGTTCGAGGCTGGTGTGAGGGATGGGTGGGTCGTTCCCCGGCAAATGATTCCAACCTGTACAATGATTGCGCTTCTGAGAACCAGTTCCGTTCCGTGTAGGCGACTACATTCGTGTGTCCCACCATCTCATAGGTCGGCGGATGTTCAACTTACTGTCTTCATCAGTAAATCGAGATATGCACTTTTTTGTATCACAGACTTCAGGTGCCGGAAGGACTCAGTGATGGCCATTACGGAGGCAGAGTACAAGAAGTGCAACTCCACTCGACCCATCTTCTCCACCACCAGCAGCACAGTCTACAGCCTCAACCAGTGTGGATCATTCTACTTCACCAGCGGAGTCTCAGGTCACGCCACTGCAAGAAGGGACTAAAAGGATGATCGTGAAGGTCACGTCCTCCGAGGGTTCAGGTTCCAACGGAGGCAGTCCTCCTTCCACCTCCACAGCATCTTCCCCTGTACCAGCAGAAATCTCCCCAGTTTTCGCAACCTCAATACCCATCTGGTTCATGTTCTCTTATGTCGTTTCAGTAGGTTTTTGGGCTCGGCCGGTGAAATTCTGCTCTTTTCCTTGTGGAGGACATCATGTGTAGTCCATCCTTTTCTCCAGATGCCATGCACGTGTCACTTGTCTCACAAACCAGCTTTCCTCGTTATACAAGAAATCCACTGTTGACGATGATTTCAACATGCGGGCCAGTTGTGGGCCTTCTAATGGACCTTAAGACGGCCCTGCTTTCAGTATGTGACCTGACCTGGGGCCCATTCACCGCATGCCACGTGTCCGACAAATGATGGAGACACGCTTCCTTTTATCCTCGGAGCGTCGAAGAAATGACGGGGCATCTCCCCTCATTTAGGTCTCCAGAAGAATCCGACGGCGGAGTCCGCAAGCTAGCCACGTTTAGGAGTCCTTTGAACGGTCCTCAACATGCCACGTCATCTCCTCGGTCTACCAGTCTATGTTCCTCAAATAATCCACGACGACAAATTAATCACCATTACAGATACCGACGTCAGACACCCCTCTAATCCCGGAAAGCCCCTCACCGTTTAATATATTTACCTTCAAACCAATCGAAATTTCTTGGTCCAATAAAATTGCTGGAAAATAATAACTATATATATTTCCTTTATTTTCTTGATTGTGACACACCATTTGATATTTTAGAATGAAATTTGAATACAATTAATTTATTAAAAAATAAATATCATTCAATTACATATTCCCATAATATGATTATGGGATAAATCATTTACTATTTTTCTTGCCCTTACCATTATGTTTGTATGTATATATAGGTGCGCGTGTACAAATTGGTCTTTTCATTTTGAACCAACTGATGATCCGGCTGGGCCGCCCAACCGGAGCAGCGCGTGTCTTCCTCAGTCTCCCCTTGATTGGAACCCGAGCCCCGCCGTTTCTCTCCCTTGAAGCGCCCATTTTCTTCTTCTCTAGACTCCGCCGGCGGCGATAAGATAGAATACCGGTAACGATGGCCAGCGCCATGCTGCGTCGGGCAACACCCACCATCTCCATGCTCGCCCGCAATGGCTCAGGCCCATCCGCGCCGGCTTGGCTCATGCTTTCCCGGCTGCATGCGAGCGAGGCGGAGACACAGCCAGCGGAGCCCAAGGCCAAGGGGACGCCGACCATGAAGGCGTTCTCAATCTACCGGTGGAGCCCAGACAGCCCGACGAAGCCGCAGCTGCAGGAGTTCCAGATCGACCTCAAGGACTGCGGGCCTATGGTCCTCGACGCCCTCATCAAGATCAAGAACGAGATAGACCCTTCGCTCACCTTCCGCCGCTCCTGCCGGGAGGGAATCTGTGGGTCCTGTGCCATGAATATTGATGGCTGCAACGGTCTCGCCTGCCTCACCAAGATCCCATCCGGTCCCTCCACCACCATCACTCCCCTGCCCCACATGTTCGTGATCAAGGACCTTGTTGTCGACATGACCAACTTCTACAACCAGTATAAGAGCATCGAGCCCTGGCTCAAGAGGAAGAATCCGCCCCCAGTTCCCGGGAAGGAGATCCTTCAGAGCAAGAAGGATCGAGCCAAGCTCGATGGCATGTACGAGTGCATCCTTTGTGCTTGCTGCAGCACGTCATGCCCCAGCTACTGGTGGAACCCCGAATCTTACCTGGGACCGGCTGCACTCCTCCATGCTAATAGGTAACAACAACAACCTCCCGAAGATTCTTGTCATTAGATCATGGATTTCTTTTTATGTTTTTTTTTCTTCTCAAATAAGAGGGAAAAAAATTCTCTTGGCTTATAGGTTGCTAGCCATATGTGTGTGAATAGCGATGAAGGTCAATTTTTTTCTTAGATTTATTCTCATGGATTGATTAGATCATTTCTTTTATAATCAGCTTAGATTTGGGTTTATGTTAGTAATTAGTTGAGCTGCTTTTCGGTGCTTTTGAACTTTCAGTTAATTTCCCCGGTTCAAGCCTCAAGGTGCTTTCTTGCTATTGAGTTTTTGGAGGACCGTCTCAGTGATTTAGCCTTGTATGCGTAGCTTTCTCCTTGTTGATGTGTGCATATTATTAGTCAAAGCTGTGTTGGGCTCTGCTCTCCTCAAGACTTCATTATTGAGTTTGTCTTTATCGTTCCCTGAATGGTTTCAGCTATATCTGAGAACTGCAGATGGTTTTGGATGGTGAAAGCGTTAGTTTTGCTTTAGGAACTGCCTTATAATCAAATAAGCTCAAGAGTGTTCAGTCTTGGATATCACTTCGCTTAGGAGATATGTATAAGATTTCTTAAGTTTATTTGCTAGTTTACTTGATGAGTTCTCTGTGAATATTGTAATTGTTTTTTAAGTGCCTGTTTTTGCATATCTACCATAGGTTTGTAAGAAAGTGTTGAAGTGTAATTGTACTTTAAGCTCTATGCAGTCACATTGCATGTCGTACTTTTAACTTGCCTTGCTATTGATTTTAGACCACCTTCATCATGGAGAATGTAGTTGTAGCTGGAGCATTCTGTTCAGATATTTCTGTCAGAGTGGTATTAGAACATGGTTGGAGCATAATGGTTCAGTGAACTGTTGGTTATCCTCTGTCAAATAAGCTTTGTCAAGTCAATTTGCAGTTCCTACTTTAAAATTTTCCAGCTGATGATTTGTTGATTACTCTTGTCGATAATTCCGGCAAATTTTGAATGCACTTTCTATAGTTGTGGGCTTATCATCCTTTGAAACTGCTCTCTCCTGTAAACTTGTGAAAGATACCTTGGTTTTTCTGAGAAAATTCATTAAGTTGTGCTGCAGCTGCCTCCTCAGTTTTATTGATGTATGTGTGTGTATATATATATAGAAAAATGTTTGGTAATACTTCTTTGCCGACTACCGCTCAAAAGATTCCTTTATCTCTCAGATACGATTATAAACTGATAATGATCTTACAAAAGATACTGTGTGGCAGGATAAGCTGAATTCACGAAACTCGTGGAGAATTGCTTTACTTCTTCTTCAGGCAGATATCTCTTCCTTATCTATACAATGTGGACTAAATCTCATTGCAACTGTTGCAGGTGGATAAGTGACAGCAGAGATGAGTTCACCAAGGAACGCCTTGATGCAATAAACGATGAGTTCAAGCTCTACCGCTGCCACACAATCATGAACTGTTCCCGGGCCTGCCCTAAAGGATTGAGTCCTGGGAAGGAAATCATAAATATTAAGCAGCTCCAGCTTTTAAAGTAGATGAAGATAAATTCAGAGCTCAGCGTTGTGCTTCTGACCTGTGACACTTTGGGGAAGGAAACGTTTCCTGGTCAATGAACTGTTTGTCATTTGAATGAATAATATTGTGTGTTCGACTTGAATGGATTCACGAAATGGATCTTCTTGTAATTTATCATAAGTTGACGAGAATGATTATTTTGTTCTAATAAAACTGTTGGTGTATCCTTAAGGGTCTGTGAGGGCTTATAGAGAGGTTCACATTCACTGCCATCTCTGGTTAGTTTTGCCTGTGATTTCTTTGGCTACAAGATGCTGTATTCTGATTGCAAACCCCTCTAATAATACTGCAGAGGGCAATGCCCCTTCAGGTTACGTAGTCTGGATGTGAAATTGTTTCAGACCATATCTGGGTGGCAAGTTTTTGTGTACACAGCATGTGTTTCTGAAGTGGGATTGTTTGAGATTTCATCCAAATCGTCATGTCAGTAAACTGAACCCTCAACATATATAAAATAAATATATATATATATACAACCTATGAAGAGAATCTTTATAAATGTTCACATCCATGGTATGATCTGCAAATCTATGCTTCGGAAAACTAAGAAAGAAACATTCATGTCGAATTGGCTTGGAAGAGACCTATCAAATTGTCAGAGAGGAAGAGCTATATAAAGCTGGTCGAGGAGAACGCCTATTCATAGCTAAAGCCTCAAGAACTATCGAGCAGTCGGTATATACTGGTAAAATGGCAAAAATGCAGAGAGCATTAGCGTATCTCTTAGTCCTCCATGTTTTTGGCGAGTTCAGGATGAACTCTGTTCAAGCAGGCACTCGTCATCTTCTGTTCACTAGAAACCAGGATGAGGAGGATGTTCCTTTTGTTACAATAACAGGTGATGAATCAGAATACTAGCTGACTAGAGATGGTAGGAGAGTGTCCATCTCATAGGTATAGCGGAACAAGTCCTCCTCATGGAATATCTTGGCTTCACTTACCATCCATTCTTCTGCAGGATGCAACAATAACTGTGATACTACTTGTTGCAACTGCGACATTACAAGACAACCCCCGCTATGCGTCTTATGCTGCAAAGAAGGGCCATGAGTTTCAGGTATGCTTTTACATTCATTCAGGACGGTGACAAAAGAGGGCAACCAAAATAGTGATTTTCTGTCTGAGGAAACTTAATTTGAGTCTCAAGAACTTACTCTGGACTTCCACTTCTTGCTATCTTGTCTAGTTCAGCAAAGAAGAGTCCTCAAGACTATTCAACTGCCAGAAAACCTCCAAGACTGAAATAGTCTGTCTGATTTATCTATGCAGCTATAGTAGTACGGAATCAAACTAAAAACCTTCAGCGGGTTGTTTCTAATGATTTGTTTTGTTTTGTTTTCACATAGACAACAGCAGAAGATCTGATGAGGTGAAACTTCGTGGATTGCATGCCAAGACAAGGATTTTGTGAAAAATGTTTAACCATATTAACAAAGTTGAGATCCATGTAACCTAATACTGTCAAATAGGCACCTATGCATTGTCAATAAATACATTGAAAAGCATCACCACAAAAACTACCGTATCACCATGTAAATCAGAGAACCCACTCTCTGCTATCCATGATGAATTATTAGAAAGCTTAAACATTGTCAGATACAAGATTAGACATACAGTGACTGCATGCAGCATGCAGGTTGTAATAACTCTAACCAAATGACAAATAGCAGTAATAAACCTTGAATATAACCTATTTCATAGTATCGTGGGCAAAAATGGGATGCCAACATTAAGCCCTCCGGGAAAGCCCAAGAAACACAGCAGCAGATGATATCTGTACCCTCAGATCTGCAATATCAACATCGTGCCCCCCTTCAACAAGTCCCCACTTGTCCACCTGCAGTAAATCAATGCCTCAGAAATTATAGCTTACATACTCATGTTTTTTCCCCCCGACTGAATTCTGACAGTTTCCCTAGATCTTTCCTCAGTGTACATCTCAACAGAGAAATATAGTTAGAAAGAGAGAGAGAACCTGCAAGTCTTCTTCCAGTCTGATAAGCTCAATGGCTTCCTCAATCTGCAGTCTCCCACGAAAGAGAGCTATTGCTATGATGAGTGAGTGTGCTGCTGAAGCCATTGCATCTATTGCAGCTAACTCACAATCATCCGTGCTCTTCAAAAGGTCCTCCATGGCCTTTACCAATCCATCCTCCTGCCTGCCACCGAAAAAGCTAGAGTATACGATTGCCTTAAAGCCAAATTCCGAACTTACCCAATCAAGCAATGGATCAATTTTCGCCACCTGCCGTTCTATACAATTTGAAGCCAAAGTTGGTTAATGTATGACCAAGCATGCATAACTATTAAACCATCAAAGATATCAGTTGGTAACATGGTAATGCAAATCGAACATTATGTGCCAGGAAGAACTTGCCTACTGTAAAGTTCTCATGCTAAAAGAAGATCGAGACAAAACATTGCCATATTATAGAACAGATACAGAAAGGAATCCAAAAATATGTCTGGAACAACATCAGAGGCTATATACCATGAATACCACTTGACAAATCATTGTCATCTGGAGCTCGACAGAAGACCAAGTCCTGATTAAATTTCTTCATCAAATATTCGATAATCTTCAGCCTGGTAAGTGGAACCCTCTCCAGCGCCGTACATGCGAGTTTCATAAGAGGCATTGTGAAGGGCCTAATCCCATCCGTTTGCTACATTAAAATACACACCTGAATTTCAAAATCTCACACACAACGATTTTTTTTTTAAATAAATAAATCTACTGCTCAAGGGATCCCAGTAATCCTCTAGCCTTGAACTACTGCCAAATCTTAACTTAAAGCGATTGAAGTCACTTGATGCTGAGCAAGAAATCTTCGAAGGGGGCATTGGCGAATTGATATCATAGTTCGAAAACCATAACTGGGAAAGAGATAACGACCAAAAGTCTCCAAAAAAAAAAAACCTTCACATAAAGACCGTAGCCTGCCTTGCATCTTGCAGGAAATTCCCTTCCTGCCATCATGATACAGCTAATTTAACCGAGCTTGGAAAGTAATTTTATTCACTTCAAACGCCTCTGTAATTTGACAGAATTTCAGAGAAATGTTGCAGGCCGGAGCTGAGAAGTTAAGTAGAGACGGACCTGGTACTCCCACTCAGCCGCAATGGCCTTAGCAAGGCCCAGAGTAGGAAGCTTGAGCGGCCGTTTTGATGGAGTTTTCAGGGTCCTGTAATCGAGCATCACACTCCAGCTCACCCCGTCGTCAGCCTCTCTCGTTGTCACCTGCTCGTAGAATCGCTTCCCCACGATCGATCCCGTCATAAACGACAGCGGCATCGTCACCGATGAGTCGGCAGAGGAGGAGGGCTTCGTAGTTTGAGGCCTCGGAGACTTTATGTATATTTTATCGTCGGCGTCGTCACTGAAGGTGAATGAGGGGGAGGATGCGGCATCCGCCGGGGTCTGGTTGGCGGCGGTGACTGCCACGGCGGAGGTAAGGTAGCGGTAGATGGTTCGAGGGCCTCCAATTGGATTGATAGATCTCTGTAATAGAAAACTATTCATTTTCTGCTCTTCCGGATCTCTGCTGGGGAACCTCTTACAGGTGAAAATGGAAGATTTTGGTGTGGTTTATGCTCAGACCGTGAAGAAGAAGAAGAAGAAGAAGACTGGGAGAGTTATGGCCGGCATGGGCTTATTTGGGCCCCCATCAGGCAGTAATGGGCCCTGTGTTTCTGCTGCCTCATCGCTTCCGGCCGGGCTTGCGGGCCTTTCTCCTTCACTCTTATTGTACGGTTCACATATAAAGATTGCCACTTATATCCAATGTACAGTTTTTACTAACCAGTAAAGTTTTGACTCAAATCTGTTCTATGTTTATAACAGGCTTTTTAAGCAAATAGTGTAACATGCAGTTCGAAATTCAGACTTCGGAAGGTAAATTCGGATTCTCACTACCATTTACGCGAACATGGAAGTGCCACTGAAAGCGAAGACCCCCTCCTGCTATGCCATGGATGCAGAAAATAGGAAAACTCTGATGAAACATCACGAATTTTGCCAGAGTTATTCATACTACAGAAGAGCATGAAAGCTGTGTTCATCCTACACAAGATTGCACCCTCGCACGCTGACTGAATTGACAACAACTAGACATTGTTCTTTTTTCCATGAAGTCTGCCCACCTTTCACACTTGCTGGATATTGGGAGAAGTGTTCTCAAGTGCTCTTCTGGCATTGTCTGCTGCACGAGGTCGGGCTGTGGTCTGAAAAGTTTTTCCTAGAAGCTTCTTGGAGCCATTGTTCTGCACCGTGCCGGTCTCAGGCTTTCTTCCTGACTTATGTGGCTGAGGATGGGCCATTGGTACCTGCAAGTAAATATTCGATGAGTTGCAGTGGAGCTCCTTGACAAACTAAGATAGCATCCCATCTTCTCGTAAAGAAGAAACATGGCCTAATTGACAAGAATATTGTGGTAGCAGCAACCATCTACATCAAGAGTGAACTGTGAAGCTAGATAACAAGAAAATTTTATTTGATTATAACACAAGACCAAGGAATACCTTCTTCGTTGGATCCTCAGCTCTTCTCTTTTCTTTAAGATCACCAGGTTGTGGTCCAGCAGTGAAGCAAAAGGTGGGACGCCATTTCCTCGGTTCGGTTTCTGCTATCTCCTTTACTCATGAAGGGAAACAGCTCGTCAGACCAACCAACTTGATGAAACTTACTGGGATCAGAGGATTGAACTGAAGAAGCTTACCTTAAGTTTTGTTCTAGGCGGGGCATTTTGTGCCTTCTCTGCATTGAACTTCTCTTCCAACTTCTGAAGATGTCATGAGAAAAACAATGTCAAAAATGATGTTAAGGAGATGATCCCAAACTATTCATTGCAGCCTGCAGAGATTCAAAAGATAGCTGGAACAAGATTGTGATAGTAAAGGTGCCTTGCCTCTCTTCTTCTTGCAGCTCTCTCCTCGGTTCTCAATCTAAAGGGAGTAGATATCTTTGGCGACTGTAACTTGTTCTTGCATTTGTTGAGAAACTTCGAACACCTAGCCGCAAATAAACCGACCATCAAATGAATTTTAGATTTGCAGAAGACATAGAACACCACTTGTGCTTAAGATCTTGAGTGCCATCAACCTATATACTTCTCTTAGGAAAATGAAGACAACTCAACTGAGAATGTTTGATAATTCTACTTATACTTAAGCATGCAAAGTAAATCCATGTGGCATCTAGTAGCTAGTATTTATAGATTACACATTTGGAAAATAAAAATGCCCTTACTCGGTAGCTAATGAGCGCCGTTTTGTGCCGGTTTTGCTTTCAGCAGCAGCATCATCATTCTTCATTTTCCTGAAAAATGTCAATTGTAACATATAATGCATGTCTATTTAAGGTTATTACACGGGGGACAAAAGAACCGAATCCTGAACTCACAAAAAACAGGGGCATGTCAGCACATACCGTCTCTCAGATTGAGGGGTGACTAAAGCTGATGATTCCTTACGAACCTGCAGTAACATACTGTTTCAGCAAACATAGCGGAGAAGCAAACCTTGAAACAAGAAGATTCAAGCAATGGACAAGGCACCATGATTGGAGTCTTGAATGGTGTCGGACAATCTTTGGACGCCTCAGGACGATCCCCATCGATGTGGGAACTATCAATCTTCCTCTTGGCTGCTGAAGACAATAAATTGAGTTCCTTAATAGGGGTAAAATCCAATGGCTTAAGCCATTTGTGGGATGACCGCTTCTTATCTAACAAATTCGTTGCAGTTGTCTTGCTTTTTGGAGTTGCAAAACTGTCCTCCTTACTCTTTGGCGCTGTACTCTGTCACCATATCATAGACAGCAGAAAGGTTAGTAAAAGTGATTCGAGAACAAGATCCTCGACTTAGCAACAATATATCATGGTATTACCATCACTGGAGATTTCTCCACATCATGTAGTCTAGATTGCTCCTTTTCGAGATCCTTGTCATCATCTTCCTTGCACTGAACTTGACTTTCATCCAGCTCAGAACCCAAATTAGAATCACTGATTTGTGTGCAGACGTCTTTGTCTGGCTCCGTAGCCCTTTCCAGATTCACGTTTGCTGAGGTTGAATAGCGACTGTCAGTAACATCATCCATTCCTGAGGCGTCACCTGAAGCAGCATTTGCCTGCTCCAGCAGGGCTGCTTCAGCTTTCTTCTTTTCAGCCATTTTCTTGTAATGTGCCTCGAAGAAGGCCTTCTTCTCGGCTACCGAACCAGGTCGAGAGTACCTCTCGGCCTCTTCGACATATTTCCTGTGAGAAAAAGTCGACCATTTCTCCCAAGATAAGGACTCTGATGCAAACCTCCCGAATGAAACCGACTGCCCCAGGGCATGAGTCGGATTTCCCTGCAAGAATCACTCCGGTAAGAGAAATAGGGAGTCAAGAAAGGCTATCGTTCTTCAACTTGCAGACTTCTTGCTTTCCAGAACTTCCTAGTTTTGCTTTACCCTTAAACAAGGGAACAGAAGGTCATTTTCCGGTAGACTTTCATTGCACTACTAACATAAAAAATGAAGCTTATGAAATTCAGGGGTAGAAATGTTTTATGAAAGTATCAAGGAATCGAAAGACCTTGCCTACAAAAGTGAGATTCAGCTATTCTCCACATGCGAATGCACCCGAAACTTCTGTCAGCATGAAAACATTTTTCAAATATGACATAGATATTCAACTGTCAGAAGAGCTGATTCTTCGGAGCGAGCTCAAGAAATCAGTTTCAGTTGCCTTTGCTTTCTCATCTTCCAAACAAGAAATACGTGCCAGGCAGAGCATAAAGAAGCATACTTTGGAGGTAAAATCAGATATCAGAGGCAACCAAAGGGAAATCCGAAAGAGAAAAATGATTAAAAGGGGGAAATTCACAGTATGTCGTGGTTGTGCCTACCTCAATGGGTTCAGTGGGTAATAGAGCTGAAGTACAAGAGAAGGGCTGCATCAGACAGGTAGATGAGTCCCCCATCAGGCATAAGCAAGAAAACCTCAAAATCCCCGGAGTTTGAGCTCTGTTGTACGCTACTGTGGTCTCTCAGATGGGAAACTTCTGGGATTTCGAATTCAAATCAAAAGCTGAAAGTCCATTTGTAAAGTGAACAAGGCACCATCATTCTCCCATGGCGGAGGGAGAGAGAAAGGAATAAACCGAGAAAGTGGGGTCTGCCCGTGCTAACTGCTAACGATGGTCTCGAGTGGATTTCAAATGTCTGCCCATACTTCAACTTGCTGTGGGTCCCGCGTGTTGAACTTAGCCTCCCACCCTAACGTTCATCTCTGTTAGCAAATTTGAATTTTTCCTGTTTTCAACCAATATCAGGTGATCACTAATACATATTCAAGTTAAAATAACCTACAATAACTATAATATTCTTTTAATTATCAACTTTACATATACATATATGTATATGTTGACTTAAATTCATGTTAGTAGATCATTTGAACTTCAAAATCACCTCTTTTAGAATATGTTTTTTTTGAGTTGTAAATCTAAAAACTTCCAAGTCCCCCTTTGGGTTACAACTTCAATCCACTGATCGATCTCAGTTTGTTCAGAGCAGGAAACCTGAATCAGTAACACAGTTCAGGCCATTTTCAGTATTTCCACGAATGAGGGAATAGTCACATGGTGATACCTTGCCGAAGTCAGGTATTAGGTAGGTATTCAACAGCATGAACATGTTGATTACTGAAGCAATAAAGAAAGAGAGCAACACGTCTTCACACAAACTCGTACACACAGAGAAGCACTGTGAATGGCTTTTGTACAGTAGAATACTGTGTATATCCGCTAATATGAACATCCTCCAACGCACAAAATTACATGGTTCAACCTGTTTGACAGCCAGCAAATTATGTAAACCGACCCCGTTGGACAGCTCATCATATCTTGTGTCATATGGTAGACTGGGTCAAGAAAGCTGCGTAGCTGATCCATTAGTGCTGGTGGGTGTTTCGCTGCACAGGACAAGGATGGAGATGGTCGAACCACTGGTAGTTGAGACATCATACCCACGTAGGCAATGCGCTCGTAACCACTCTTGGTTCAATGATGCTTATTTTATCAATGGAGAATCCCTGCACATCACACGCTTTACGAAAGGG
Source organism: Sonneratia caseolaris (assembly GCA_900006705.1). Classification (NCBI taxonomy): domain Eukaryota; kingdom Viridiplantae; phylum Streptophyta; class Magnoliopsida; order Myrtales; family Lythraceae; genus Sonneratia; species Sonneratia caseolaris. The sequence goes on along the minus strand of CXYZ01012692.1, from coordinate 5,167,603 downwards.
AAAACTCAGTTACCACTCTTCTTCCGTTTGAAGTCAGAGTTACTTAGGGTTCATAGAAAAAATTCAATAGTTCTGCCATAGCAACTTGCTAAAATCCACAGGTGTGCCCTGAGCTAGGTACCGGCAAATTCATATGATAGAATATGACAGTAGGATTTCCAGTCCACTTCACTTTCGTCTCAACAGATCTCTACTTATTCCATGCCTCTTCAGCATGTTAAAATGGATTTCTCATCAAGGAAAACTAGTTACTTCCTAGATGGTAAGGATAATATCATGTATAAATCCCAGGTCTATTGCAATTTGTCAAAGACTGTTCAGCAATAAGCACAAAAAACGTAGAAATTGCAATCTGAATAGAGAATCGCAAATATTTATTTCAATAGCAGTTTTAAAGGGGAAATCGAATGCTGACAGGACTTGGGTCTGACATACCTCACCCCATAGTTGCCTACAGGCTCAACTAACATGATTGCCATATGTTGCACAAATATAACCTTCCCTAGGAAAATTGAAAAGGATGTGATATTTGTGTGCCGTTTGGTTATTCTACATCAAAACTCACTATCACTTCCCCAATAGGAAAACCAACCATGTGCGTCCAATGTGGGAGTTGGGAAAAGTAATGATGCGTTGCATGAGCTGTCGAATAGAAATAATTTTCCACCCAAAAACAACGTCGAACTCTTGAATTTTTACCTTCAAGCTGCATTCCCGGATGCAAAAACAAGAAAAGGCCATTTCTTTTCACCGTGTGGTTGCCTGGACAATTGAAATGGATTTAAACATGAGATTAAAAAAATGATATTAAGGTTAAACTATAAGAAGATATCCACTGCTAGGCCCCTCAACGATATCCAACAATCGCCTTTTCACCACCAATTGACCTAATCATGCCATCAGCAGCTAGGCTATGTGTTCTGAGATACTAAGTTGACAAACTATGTACAGTTCTGTAGGCAAATTCGACATCTACCTGGAATACAAAGCAGAAGAATCAACCAAAAGCACATTTTCGGGATATAAAAGAAAGTTGAGTAAAAGCAAATAGTCAAGAGATTAAATGTTCTGGCACTTAAAAATCATATCTAGAAATGAGGACCGCAGCCCAAGATAAAGGCTTTCAGTCAATATCAATAACTTGGTAGCGGGTGCAACCTTTACAATAAAGGAAAATGACAACATGGTCAGCAACTGCTTGTAAGTAAATCTTTTTGAAATGCACCACATATACTTTCCTTCTTTGATTCCAAGAGTGTAAACTAGCAGTCATCATATCTTCAGTTTGCAGAACAAAGCATACATATTCTTGTCATAACATATTTCTTAGTAATAAGAACAACACTTACAGGCAATGTAAATATTTGTATCAGCCCATACTACATGAAGCAGGACCGAAGAAAATTAAGAGATCCAGTAAGCGAATAATCGATCTGGGTCACCGTACTCACCCCAATAATCAGCCAGATTTGTGACTCGCAGTGATAACAGATTCGCTGAGCCACAATATGCTGAAATAGTATTCGTCTACATAATCAAGCTTATGTAAAGCAAATAGTATGCCTTTTTTTCCTCGAGGATTCACATGATTTGAGCCAAACACTACAGCACCCGGTCTAAAAAATACTAATACAGAACAACAAGGAATTTAACTAACTGCGATCAAGGACAAGCTGTCGGCTTGAAGCATTCAAAATTCAAATGGAATGGAAACCGTAACCTACACATTCGGCGGCATTGAGGGAGAATCTGATGACCCGTTGATCGCCCATCGCAGTGTGGACCCTCTGAAATGCTTTCTTCATCGCAATCATAGTTCATCACTCTCAACGAATCATCGATATGGAGCTGAAACCCTAAAAAGGCCACCATGACGGTCACTGTCCGGACAAATTTCTGCAAAAAAAAAAACCCCAAAAAATCAAATCTTCAAGCTCCGAGCCTCTGACGCTGAGAGAGAGAGAGAGAGAGAGTGCCGGAGATCAAACTTCGGCGAGACGAGTTTAGCCGGCTCGAGACCAAACCGGTCCGCACGGACCGACGTATCGACCGGATCAGGCCGGCCAAAGAAACACGGGAAAAATAAATTGGGACATAATCCCAATTGTATTATATTATTTTTAAAATCATGCCAATCTCGAGAAATGTGGCTTAGTAGGATGTTGGACAGGTGAGATTATAAATTTGATACTTAATTAAAGGTGATTCTGTTATTTTTTATTCATTTTTTTCTTATTTTGAATTAGACATATGCACCATATAATAATGTAAAAAGGATGTCAACCTCGAGCTAATCGTTGATGTATCGAGAAAGAGCATCTGATGTCAATACGTTTTCTATATGGGATCAAGTGATCCTAAGTTTGATTATGGGATCGTTATTAGGATTCCATGTGCAAGTGGGTGGGTGGATCGTGGGAAAACGATGTTGAGATTCATCTCCCATAGCCTCATTCTTCAATAGGATGCATGCACGTAGGAAAAAAAAGAATGGATAACAGTTAGATATTCATGTAAATTCAAGTAAGATCGGTCTAATGATGAGCGAAACTCACTATCTATTCCATTTTCGGCTTAGGAAGCAAGAAGTCAAGTTCAGAAGTTGGTTCCCACCAGAAATTTCCCGAGAGATACAAGAGCGTGACGGCGAGTTCTGTCGGGTAAAGCCGGCGATTAGAAGTATCAAGGGTGCAATGCGCTCGACCACATGCCTGACCGCTAGTAGTGCCAATGTCATCGCAGTGCTAGTTATCGACGAGATCTTATTCTCTTCTAAATCGATAAAGTCTCGTACGATCATCATATATGGAGGAGCACTAGGGAGTGCCACGGACCATAAAATACTGCGGAAAAGGACCCTATAAAATAGTATGACTACTAGCAGCTCTTTGCTATTTTAAATGAACACATCATGGAGGGAATATAAGTGTTGTGTTACATGGCGAGGACAGGCCTAGCACACCTCACTCATGAGTCAATATTATATCTTGATTTGTCCCTCAGAGCACCATACGATCTACGCGGTTGTGCGAACTTACCAATGAGCTGAGGCATAAGAGAATCCGGCTGAGGTTAGTTGACTGAACCCAGATTCCCCGAAACGGTGAAATGATCTGTACGAATGCCGACTTCTGGTTGCACTGTTCATCGGATCATTAATGGACTCTTGGTGGGTGGGGATCCGTGCATGCATTTCTGATGGGCATATTCCGTTAACTTGTTGAGGTCGGGTAAAGCCAAAGAGCAATGAATCACAGAGCGAGAGGATGAAAAGGCAAATGCTTAAAAGAGCAGAAGCAGCTGCAGCAGATTTACATTTACAACTCTCAGATCACATTCATGATCACCAATTTCACTTTTGTGGGTGACAACGTTCATTGCTCGTAGTCATCATCGGAGGAAAAGTATAACAGACACCAAGACGCAGTAGAAAGACCATGTTCAACTTTGGCTATTCTGGAAGAAGAAAAGCTCTTGCTCAAAATAATCAAACCCATCCCGTGAGAACATGGAGTCCACACTGTCGACCCATTGTTGCATTGACTGTTCCATGTTAGCCGTGGTCGCAGTTGCTGTGCTCTGAGAAGAAACGGTTGTGTTTATAGTTTCTTGGTTGTTCCATATTTCACCAGCTTCCATGTCGCCACATAACATCTGGTAACTGTTCAGGAGATCAGAGGTTTCATCCACTGTAAGTTCAATTTCCTCTTCCTTCTCCAATAGTTCGGACAATCTCCGCTTCTCAATTGGATGGCTTTCTGTTGTCAATGGGTTTGGATGAATCAAAGTTTTACCCTCCTCACTGGGTTCGTTTTCCTGATCCTTAATGGGCTCATGGGTCACAGGGTCAATCCTGAGCAGCTTCAGCTTCTTCTTGATTCTCGTGTTCCAGTGATTCTTGATCTCGTTGTCTGTGCGACCCGGAAAATATGAAGCAATCTTAGACCACCTATGAGCAGAGTGAAGAGTATACGCAGTCAGAAAATTGGCCAAAATGTTGTGTCATTTGAGTAGAAGTTCTCGGCCTATCAATGAGATACAAAAGGGAATAAAAAAGAAACCTGTTTCCAAGACTAGCATGGAGTTGAATAATCTGATCCTCTTCAGCCTCGGTGAAACCACCTCTCTTGAGGTCGGGCCTCAGGTAGTTGATCCATCTCAATCTGCAACTCTTGCCACATCTCAGCAGACCTACATTTCACCATCACGCTGAGAAAGTAAGCCTATTTTGAGCTGATAACGGTTATAAAAAGAAGAAGAAGGTCTGCATGAGCATATATATAGAGGGACAGGTCATGACTTATGGATGACCTGCGAGTTTAGGAACAGCTCTCCAGCAGTGAATGCCATTGTTCATGATGAAGCTCATGAGCTTCTGGTCTTCATCAATTGTCCATGGGCCACGCTTCAACCCAACCTTATCACAGCAGGGCTGTCTTCCCATACCGGGTATGACAAAATTGGTAACAACAAATACTAAAGCTATTTCTTCGGGCTGAGAGCGGGATGGTAGAGAAACAGTCGAGAGAGTTTGGAGAGGAGAAGAAGGAGAAGGATTGAGCCCGACTTGCCCAAGAGGTGCAAGCTTATAATCCAAGGCAAAGATGCTGTGCCAGTTCATCTGGGACATAAAAAAGTAGGGTGTTGCTCAATGGGGGAGAGGCATGATTGAATAAGAAAGCATTTTCAGTTGATGGCTGTTCAACAAAAGATAGGAAGAAAGAAAATGATTCGAAAAGGAAGAGACATAAGAAACACACCCAATATAAAATGGCGACCAAAACCTTATGGAAGACAATGAAGTATGTCCCGTTTGTAACAAATCATGCAGCATAAAATAAAACCAGAACGTGGGTCATTCATCGTTTACAATCCTCCATTTTTCCTCTCCCAGAATCTTCTCTTCATTGGCCTTTTGTTTAATAAGTAATAAAACTAAATAAATTTATGGGAAAAAAATAAATAGTTAAAAGCTGGACATCTTTGTCGTTTGAAGTGGCTGATTCCATTCCATCTCTCACCGGGACAGAGAGATGCCCTCTACCAAATGCATGGAGTCCTTCTCATCCATGGATTCATTCACTTGTAGAAGTTCGGAAACAGGGAACATGACAGAGCTGAGAAACTGTTGATGGTCCACTGGCCTCACTAATAAAACAGAGCAAAAGCACCGACGTGAAGGCGAAGAGAGGACGAAGGAGACACAAGTACCTTGACCTGCCCAATAAACTGTTCTAGAAATCATTGACATGTAATAACGATATTAGTCCGTCCAATAAGTTCCATAAGCGGGGAATTTCGTCGAACAGCTAGGATGGTGGTTCCAATTCGTTTCACCGGCAGAAACTGTCGGTGGATCTCATTGGCCGGTAAAGCTCAAACTTCAGAGTAGAGAAGTTCTTGGAAACGAAAAAGAATTATGGGTCATCATCACCAGTAGTTCTTGGAACCCTTTCCCTGCAGAGGCTTTCTGCGGGAAAAGAGACAGCTAGGGACAAGAGGAGGCACAACTGTCGAGATCACTCAGACCCACCGCCGGGCACCACCACTGCTTCTCGGAGACAGAAGTGGTCCAAAAATGGAAAAGAGAGCAAACTCGAAGGCTTTCAGGACAGTGAAACGTCTGTGGGCTATCATACGCAATCATGGAGAACAACTAATAATGAGGGGAACAAAAGGGAAGACGCAGCCTTTGCCTTCAGTGAGATATGGGCTATCCGGTATGCGCATTCCACTTCGGTGGGCACTGGCGACCGTTCTTTGATCGCGTTCTGCTTCCGCCCAGTGGGACTCGTCACCAAGATTTGTACGAAGAAATCGTGTCAGAAACCATGGATTGCACCACCGGATTCATAACTTGTGTGGTAGATTCGACTAGCATCACTCATGAGTTTGAGTTTCCATGGTCAAAACACAGTTTCCCGTCGAAGGAGAAAACAAAATTTGAGATCTCATTTCGGACCAATTCATTAAATTTCTAGATTCAAAGCATGCATGAACTTCTCTGTAATCCATGCAAACTTTTGTTGGACTCACATCCTGTGGCCGTGGCCAGTAAGCCCATTTGTCCTCCTTAAGCTTGAAGTTTTGGATTTTTCTTATGACGACGTCAGAATGACACATAATTGCATGATAAGACTTCCCCATCTGCCGGTGAAGTGCGCTCTAGCATGCCCTTCAACGTGCCATTTGATGATCATAGTCACAATATATTAGCAAATGAGATTTTCCCAATCATATTTGATTTAAGTACCGGTAAGAAATTTTCAAATAATTGTATCTTATATACTAAGGTCACAGACAAAAAAAAATTGAATATAATCATAATAATTGCTTGGATAGTTGGTACTCGTTGTACCATATTTTCTTATACGACCTCATTATAAGATAGAACAACTCGGAAATGTGCAAAGGATAAAGCTCTCGTCCTAATCACGGCTGGCTCTTGGTCAGTCGATCAATCAACAATGATACCCGTAATTTCCACTTTGGAGGCTGCCAGTGTATCTCAACTGTGTCCCACTTTGAGTCGTAAAGCCCAGTGCAAAATCAAGGAATATTCTCCCATCATCCCCCAAATTCTTGTACCCATCCATGCCAAACGCGGATTCATCCGCGACTAACCGGTTTCACGAAGTCGCTCAAGTACTGGGATACCATGAAAAATTTCAATCCGACTATCAACTTCTTCTTTTTTTTTTTGACACCGTACAGTGTTCCAAGTTTGTCGAAACGCATCTTGAAACTAATTTATAGTCGGGCTAGGATCTCCGAAAAAATTCTTGTCGACCATCTTTACCTGAAATTCGATCATTAAATCACTTATTTGAAGGTATAATAAAACAATCACTAGTTTAATTTCAAAATAGGTCATTATCAACTTTTTTAGAAAGTGAGCATAATCTAATCGGCAAATTATGAGGTTCTCGGACGGTCCTTCACGACGACAACTGTTCTCATGGCGACGGAGACGAAATCGAGGGCCCGGATGGATCACCTCTAATTTTGCCGATCAGTCTCCAATTGAATTAATACGAGACTGATCAGCAAAACGGGGTTGGTGGGTGGGGGAATCCTAGACTAGAAGGCATAGTTGATGATAGAGTTGTCAAAACAACTATCCATACCGATTTAAAATGAATCTGAAATCATTTGTTACGGTTACTGGTAAGCTTATTACGTTTAACGGATTAAATTGGTTACGGTTCACGATTCATAATAGTATAAATCAGTCTAAAACCGTGTCTAATCGGACTAATTAACGATTCGAGACGGTTCAATCCCATGAACCATTCACTTTCTCTCTTTTTTTAAAAAATCAAGTTATATAAAATTAAAACAAATTTTCATATTTTAGTTGTGACGTTAATTTTATTGTTAATTTTATTTATATAAATAAAATATTAAAAATATTTATTTAAATAAATAGATATATCAATTTTTTATTCTCTTCTTGATTGTCCGCCATTCGTTACCAAGTCTGCAAAACAACTTGTCAATTAATTGTGGATGTCATTAAAATATCGATAATATTTTTGCAAAATCAACACAACTACAATGGATATTATTGGAAAGATTTGAGAATGAATTAGAAATTAGAGAGATTTTGGGTGAATTTGAATTGTAAAAATGATGAGGTATTTATAGAATTTGTGGGTTGGGATGAAAATGAGAAAAAAAATAAATATATTTTGGGTAGAAAAAAAATTATTGATTGCAAGGATTATTTTTTCTAACCCTTGTAATAAGGTAGTTGACTTGCAAATTGTCATCGTGACTCTCTAATAGACCTGGCAAATTTTGGCACGGCACGGGCCCAGCACGATAACACCGTGCTGGGCCAGTGCTTATCGTGCCGGAAGCTTTATCGTGCCGTGCCGGAACGGCCCGATAATTTTATCATGCGTGCCGGGCCGATGATCCCGGGCCGTGCCGGCACGATAGCCCAATTATGGCTATTTTAAAAAAAATTATTAGATAATTAGACAATATTTAAGGATAAAAAATCTCATTTATGAGTTTATTTGTAATTTCAAATAAATTACGATAAAAACGAATTTTTTTTATCGGGCTATCGGGCAGGGCCAAGGCCGCCCATGTCTTATCGTGTTGTGCCGGCGCGGAACGATATCCTAAAGGGCCGTGCTTGGGCTAGCCCTTATCATGCCCTCCCCTTATCGTGCCGTGCCGGCCTGGCACGATTTGCCACCTCTACTCTCTAACTTGAGATTTGATTTATTTTTATGAACGGTGATTTGATTGTGATTTTTTAGTGAATAGATCGCAACACGGGATAACTATAGTTCACAATTCAAGTAAGTATAGTTCGGTTCTGGACTGATTAATAGAATAACGGTCTGAGTATATTACGGTTTAACATGCTTATATTTTTTACGTGACTTTTAACCGACCCCCAATCTTATAAGAGCGGTTACTAATTAGATTATGACAATCAGGACCGGTCTTGATATGAATGGTCCCGTTTTAGATCAACCCACTGCCTTTTAACAAGTGGAGCCTTAGCATCAGCCATCGCATCTGATAAGGCCGTCAGCGTCATCATTGACATGCTAACTTATGAAGGGGCAGCAAAGCACGGCAAATAAAGTTGCCACTGTCCAGTTTTACTACTTAGCTTTAGCTCATCGAATTGATCGATGAGCATTCATCAAAAAATAGGCACAGTGAAGTCCGAAGGTCGCCTGGACTATCAGGTACTGCCAGAGACTTTAGCTGGGGTGGTATCAATTCATTTGATTAGTCATGCATCTAATTGATATAAGACTAGTTGTCAAAATTGAAGGTGGTAGGGGGGTGGGGGGCCCGAATGCGGCCGCCATCGCCCCCTAAGGTCATCGGCGGCAAAGGGGCTCGTCAGTGGTCGGGGCCGGTGGCGGCTGGAATCTAGGCTCCCACTGCCTCATCTTCTCCTTCCTCCTACCAAATAAATAAATAAATAAAAGGTAAAATCATAGTGAAAATATTAAAAAATTGTTTAGTGAATATAAATTTTTTTAAAACACCATATTATATATATTTAATTTTATTATAACGTTAAGTTCTACCTATTAATTTATATAATAAACCTGCAACGTGATAGTTATATAATGTTGTGACAGTTTCTTTGTCATTTTAATGGAAATACGATGACTTAGCAAAATTTATTGATGTAGCACCGAGTTCTAGCCGTTGCATCAAGTTGCTAAAGTGTCATATCACGTAGGAAAGCTATTTATACATATTTAAGTGTGGTTGACCGAAATAATTTTACGATATAACAAATCTAAGCATTTATAATTGAATAGGAAATCATAAATTTTTACGACTGTCTAAAAAAAAGTATGTAAAACTTTTAAGATTTTTAGTGTGATTTTTATCTAATAAAAATTATATTTGACACTTTTTAATTTGAATTATAGTTAGATAGATAGTTTAGGGTAATAAACAGCAGTACTGTACTGTATGCATTTGTTTTCTTAAAAGAAAAAAAGAATTGAAGGGAGAGAGGGTTATTGATCATGCTTTGAGAAATTAATCAGGGATAGAATTGGGAATTCACGTAAATAACAGATTTATGAGTTATCCATTTTATTATATTATATTATTATTATTTTCTCCCCCTTCCTAGTCCCCATCTCAACTAAAAATTTTCCATGTCAAAGGTGATAAAATCTCGACAAACAGGCAATGAAATGAGTCAAACCAATTAAGAAGGCTCATCAATTTTTTCGCCAAAAAAAAATAAATTAAGGGAAAATTGCTGCCCTGTGACGTGGCGAGAGGCAATTGGTCGGCAAGCTTCAACGCCCATAATCGAAGGTCATCACTGGGAATCGGAGCCCCCCCGAAAGGGCTCAGCGACCGCAAGTAAACCGACATGAACGGTCGAAACAGCAAGGCATCGTCTTTGCCGTCTCTTTCTCCATCGCTCTCATGAGCCACTCATGTCCTCTCTCTCCTCTACCGTGCTCTGTTTTCTCCGTCCCTCTCTGTGCAAATCTTTCTAGGAGGCTTCGAGTAGGGGCCAGAAGATAAAGGGTGGAAGAAAGGGTTCAAATTGGCGAGAGATTCAGGACCCCTCCACATGAGCAGTGAACGGCGAGGGGAAGGCGACGGTTGTGAGGACAGGCGATGAAGGAGAGGAGGAAGGGCGGTGGCGACGTCGTTTCTTGGAGTAGGTTCTTCTGGTGCACCCTCTTCGTCGTCTTCTCCTGCGTCATCCTCAGCGGCTTCACCTTCTCCTCCTTCCGCCTCTTCTTCGGGGGTAAGTATATTAAGCATGCGATTAATCAGCCAATCTATCTCTTCTTAGGAAGCTGATCTCGAGCTCTGTACCGAGAAGGCGGGTTAGAATTGGTGGAATTCGATACCAGTTGGCGTCGAATCGTCGGGTTTCTTTTCTGGGTCGGATTGTTCTTTAATTATGGTGGTTATCGGAGAGAAAAAGGTTCAAATTTTATTGTCTTTTTGTTTGTGGTGGGTGGTCGTGCAGAGAGGTATAAGCCGTTGGTGGTCCCGGCATGGAGGAATCCGGCAATGGAAGCTGTGTCCGGCGAGTCGGCCGTAGCTTTAGCGATTTCAGTTAGGGAGATAGTCATTTTCCCCGACCAGGCGGTGGTTTTCCTGAATTACCCTCCATCGGCTAGGTTGTTAACCAAGGAAGATCTCGTGTGCGTCTACTTCTCAGGTAACTCAAGCAAGCCTCTGCTCAGGCATCCGCCTGCTGCAGTGGACGGCGAGGATGCGGCTGAGCAGATAGTTCGGTGCCTGCTTCAGTCACGTCACTTGAGAGTGGCTCTAATGTTGCGATCAGATGGCATGATATTATCCGGGCCATCGCACAGGTGGGATTCGCTTGTGTACGAGGCTCTGATCGACCGAGATAACACCACGGTCCTCTTCATCAAGGGGCTGAATTTACGGGCCGAGAAAGTCTCCAACTCATCCAAGTTTGAGTGCGTCTATGGCTGGGATTTCAGGAAGCCGAGGTTCCTGCTCAGAGCAGATGTCCTATCGATTGCCCAGGAAATCGTACGGTGTGAGACTCCTCTCAGTGTGCTGCACGGCAGTGCATATGGTGGGAACCGCACAGTCAAGGTCTCAGTCCGGGTCAAGGGTGCTGGCTTGATCTTCCACTCCATTGCACGACCAGGTCACAGGCGTGCAGTCAGTTCTGGCCAGAGGAAGGCCCATCAGATGTGCATATGTACCATGGTGAGGAATCAGGCTCAGTTCATTAAGGAATGGGTGATGTATCATTCCAGGATCGGGGTCGAGCGATGGTTTATTTACGACAACAACAGTGACGATGATACTGAGACCATTGTGGATTCCCTGAATGATGCAGGGTACAATGTTTCCCGGCACCCGTGGCCATGGATCAAGACCCAGGAGGCAGGCTTTGCCCACTGTGCTCTCCGAGCTCGGCCAGCTTGCGAGTGGGTTGGGTTCATCGATGTGGATGAGTTCTTCCACATGCCGACCAACCTAGACCTTGGGGAAGTGCTGAGGAACTGGTCGGTCCCAGGGAACGTGGCCGAGCTGAGGGTCTCCTGCCACAGCTTTGGACCGTCAGGGCTCAAAGAGGCCCCTAGGCAGGGCGTCATGGTGGGGTACACTTGCCGGATGGCCATCCCTGAGCGGCACAAGAGCATAGTCCAGCCTGAGGCGTTGAACTCGACCCTGATCAACGTGGTGCACCACTTCCACCTGAGAAACGGGTTTGAGTTTGTGAATGTGGACAGAGGGGTTATGGTGATCAACCACTACAAGTACCAAGTGTGGGAGGTGTTCAAGGAGAAGTTTTACCGGAGAGTGGCCACCTACGTGGCTGACTGGCAGGAGGAGCAGAATACCGGGTCCAAGGATCGGGCCCCAGGGCTGGGAACACAGGCCGTTGAACCGCCCAACTGGCCAAGCAGGTTCTGTGAGATTCAAGACACTGGGCTTAGGGACCAGGTCCTGCGGGTGTTTGCCGACCCACGGACGCATATTTTGCCATGGCAAGAGACATACTATGATGACAACAGAACGAACGAATAGGCTAATCATAGAATGCGGCATTTGTGAGTCCTTAGGGCACTGGAATTTTTCAATGCCTATTTATTTTTTTCCCCTGTTTTTGGTCATCTCTTCTTCAGTTTTGGCTGTATAGGTAAGATTTAGTTGATCTTCCTGTAGATATGATGAATAAGTAAGTGAAAGCAATAAACCCTGCAGCTTGCTTTTGTTCAATTTTGGAGATAATCCATGTTGAATTGGATCGATCTACATGAGCGTCAACTAACCCATGCTCAGGCCTCAATCCTCAACAATTTAATCAAAGTCCGGTGCCCATTGAATGGCAAATGATCAATCTACTGACTTAAATGCTCTGTGCTAAGTTAGATCAACAAAACAGATAATGTAGCTTTAGAATGCTTACGGAAGCAGTAGGGAGGTTTTCAGCAGATTACATGTCCGGGTTCAGTTAGTTGCACCCATTACAATAGCCGATCATTGAGCCCCCAAGAAGATCGGAATGAGTAAACATATAGACCCGCTGAAAGAGGTAGAACGGACAGATAGACCAAAGATTTCAATCTTGCATAATGTATCGATTTGTACATTAATTAATCCACAAGTCCATTTTCCCCTTAAGATGTTCACATTTTCCAGAAATGCTTACAATGAAACGGAGGCAAAATGCATCAGCTCTATCTCAAGCTGGAACTCTACACTAACCGTATCCTAGTCCCAGAAAAAAAAATTTCCTTACAAAGTACTACAGTATAACAACAATGAAATTCCTGGCAGGTACCACCTAACAGCTCCACGATCCCTCGAGCCCACTGGTCCTGGCAGCTAGATCTTGCAACTTCAACCAGTTCTTTTTTCTGCAGAAAACTACCATGTGGCCGAGAACCTGTGACTTTACTTCCCCCTCCATTCTTTAACCAATTATCTTCACAATTAATACGAGAATTTGTGCCCTTGGAATGGGATGTATTTCTCGACCCATACGGCAATATCCTCTGCACAAGCTTGTGCCTGCAGGGTTATGAGAAGCATTACAAGGGTGGCAAACTCGTGCCCAGCATCTTTGTAGTCGTAAACTGGTGCATCAACATTTACCTTCCGGAGCTCCTCTGAATATGCATTGGCTCGATCTCTCATCCAACTGTGTTCTGCTGCCAAAGTGAGCGCAGGAGGCATGAGTTTTAAAGGAGGACCTCCCCACCCTGGAACCAGTGGGTTGGCTGCTGGGTGGTCTGAGGCTGGATTCCTCCTTAGGCAAGAAGAGCTCCCACAGGAGCAGACAAGTAGCTTTGTCGAAGAAGTAGGAGTTAGCTAGTCTTATTTCAGACTGCGTGGGAACGCTTCCCAGGAAAAAAATGGGTAGATTAGCACCTGAGCTACAATTTTCACAGGGTCCAGTAGAATGCCGGCCTCCACAGCCGTCCAGTGCCACATAATCTGCAATATTTGCTCCACAGCTCACGCCCAGATGGACGCATCTGTTTCAACAATATATAAAAGACAATGCAAGTTTATTAGTTATAGTCCCTAAGGCTTTATAAATGATCTATCATACACAGAGGTGGAAGCAAAACCGTGCTCATTAGAAACATAGGCGAAATGTTATGCATAATTCAGAAGCCCCTTCTAAAAGAAACACCAAGAAAATAAGGCAGCACAACATTTTGTAGCAAGTATAGACAATAGCTCAGTTCCGTAGTCCCGATACAAAGCAAGCATTAGGACCACTTGAACTGAGGTGATGACGAACATGATTCATAGTCCCTGCAATGTGTAACGGCAGATAACAATAAGATTAGGAAACGGACCTGGAAAGATCTGCATGAGAAGCCAGCCACGGCTCGACCATGGTGGACCTAATCGTACCCACTATGTATGACTTCTTTACCCCACTGACCCTAGAGCTGCCCATCGATTTGCTGCATCCTGCCAAATTAGCTTGCTTTGCCAACCAATTCAACACCTTTAGCCCATCCTCAAATGCTGAAGGATGCCGATTCTCTGGTGCAAGCCCGTATCCTACCGCCACAACAATCACATCCAAAAATTTTGCCATTCTACGGCAGAGAACAATTCATTCGCCACAGAGTCATTTGAAACACTGAGCCACCCTCCAAAATGGAACTGCAGTATCTCGGGTAGTTTCTTTGCATTCGTTATCGATGGTGAGTACCCTTGATACACCACATTGCCACCATTTGACTACCTCAGATTCAAGCTGTCATTGTCATGGCAAGTCTTCGCTCTTACGCTAGGGGGATCCGTAACTGTTGCGACGGGAGAGGCTGGGGCGTTCTGGGTCGGTGCTGTGGCCCTGATTAGCATTTGGGGTATTCCAGCTATGGCGGCGAGGAGTTTGGTCGGGATTGGAAGACTTGAGCTGGGGATGGCTCCGCCTGACCCGAGGCTTGGACTGGGGCCCGAAATCATGATCATGCGACTTAAGGGCCGACCCAGGGAGGGAGATCCGGATGGAGAGAGAGGCGAATGGGTCGACGTGAATGCCCTTAGTGCTAGGGATGCAGATACCGAATCAGGGAATCGGATCAAATCGTAAATTGAACCAAATTGAATCAAAAAAATCAGTTCAAAAAAACTGGTTCTCATATAATACAATTTTTTATGATGAAATTGTATAGTTAATTACTATATTTAAACCATTTGAACTGTTTAACCATATTTTTTTAAAAATATTTAAAATAGTATAAATATAATAAAAATAAAATATAAATATATTAGAAATAATTTTTAAAAAACAAAAAATAGTTAGATACCGGTTATTTTACTATTGTATTGTATATTTTTTTTATTATTTCGTACTATATTTCATTTTAAATAAGTTCATTAATCTAATCTTATATGTTTAATTTATCTTTAATTAAAAAATTATGACTTAAATAATTTTAATTTTATTGTTTTATGTTTTTTCATCTTCTTATATTTCGATACCGTTTTTGTTTGGTTTTGATTTGATTTATATTCAATTTGTTAATTTTTAATTATTTTTTTAAAAATGGTTTGAACAGATCAATCGAACCATAAAATTGGTTCGAATTGAACCGAACCGAACCGAACTATGGAGTATCCCTAGTTAGTGGCAACACCGGCGGTGAAGGAGGCGTCGGCGGGAGGTGACACCGAAGGGGGGGTCAGAAAACTCGGGGTGAAACCGGATCCGACTCTGGGGACGGTGCTCCAGAAGGAGCTTGAACAGGACGCTATGGAGCTTCATAGCTAGCTAAGCCTACACGGGGCATCTCCGCATGGGGAGAAATAAATCATATGCTATCTATGCGTTACTTATTAGATTATAAGATTGATGCGATGAAATCTGCTTCTGCAAGCAAATTCGCTGACGAACTACTAGACTCGGCACGGACCACGTTCAGGCTGGTCGGCACGAAGTCGGTCCCAACCGCTTCACTTTAGACTCGGGCTACATGGAACAGACACGAACCGAAGAGGTCACCGTCCAACGGACATAAAACATCGGCATGTTCGACTACAGCCAAGAGATTGTTCGGATCACCGTACACAGAAACATATACTGCTATCTGTTCTAAAGCTTTCAAGCAGCAACCAAAGACCAGACAAAGTACCTGTAAACTCGTACAATTTCCTTACCGAAGAGGAGGAAAAAGAGAAGTTGCTTCTGCTGTCTCAATTCAAGAAACTTTGCACAATCACACGACAACCACCCGTCCCTTGTTTCTTTCGATCCTCTGCTGTACGATACATGTACACATACGCAAAGGAAATCTTCGAGCAAAGCACCAATTGGTTCACGCGTCGGTGTTCAGCTCTCGATTTCCAATCACGAGCGTGGATGGAGACCATGCAGTGGAATTCGCTACTGAAACTCTTGCCATCAATGACAGGTTCTTCTGGCTGGCACCTTGCAGATTCTTCGTCGCCAATTCCCCGAGGAGCAATCACTGAAGATCCTGCATCCCAGTAGAAAAGTAGTCAACTTTCCATTTGGACAGCGCAGGCCCTGCGGACAGTGATCTCTTGGCTGCGATTTCCTCAAGCTGCTTCCATTTGTCTTCCCGCCGGGTTTTGATTTCCTCTTCCCGGGCTTCATCTTCTTGGAACTTGGCAAGGCATTCTTCAAAGAGCTCAGGGTCGGTGTCAGAGAAGATCTTGCGGACGTTCAGAGTGAGGCTCCTCACTGCTTGGTTCCAGTGGGAATATGCATTCCTTTCGAGGCTGGGGAATATTATCGGGAGTATCATTTTGCGGTTCTGCTTGATGAGGTTCTCAATGTGGTCATTGTTCCATAGGAACAGAGCCCTCTCAGCCACCTGCACAGAAAAGTCAGGGACCCTCAAAGTTCAGAGGTAAAAGCAATTCCTAATTGTCATCCCAACTACTGGAAGCAGAACTGGAACACAAGCAACCCCATTGAATAGACAGGAGAAGATTGAGTCACAAACACACTTCAACAGAAGGATACGAAGATGAAAAACATCACATTAAAATGCCTTCACGAAATTCAGTTTTCAACAGTTTACAATGGGTTAATTAGCCATCACTTTTGACTTGGTTGCAGGACACTGGGAAGGGTTCCACATTTTTCACTTTTCTATACTTGACAAAGAAATAAGGAAACATGTACCATGTTGCACTTGAGAAGATATTTTATGTCACAAATATGCCATATGAAGTGCAGCTCAATGCATTTTATTTCCTCAATTATTTAAAAGAGATACCTAGAAGAAATGAGATTCTTCACAAACAAAAGAGGTCAGAGCCTTCCCATTCATGTCAGGCAAACAGCAATAAATATCATCTATATGAGCATGGTTAAGAGCTCTGGCAAACCTGCCTTTTTACTTCCCTGTGACATTCTAGAGTACATCCTGTAAAATAATGTAAAGTGGAAGCAAACTGCATGCAAGATGACCACTAATTTAATCAAATGCGTCGACTAAGTTGCACCCCTTGAAAAGCATTATGCAATCAGGACAGGAATTACGACAGGGTGACAGGCAACAGCTCTAGAGTTTGATTCCTATACTCCTCGGACTGAAAACATAAAATTATCTATATCACGAGACATATCACATTGTAAGCATTACAATTGCTTCTTTTAAGTCTTAACCAGCGGTTCCATCAATTTATCCTAAGATCTCCAGGTAAATTTGCAGACAAGCTGCCTTTAAGAGATCACATTTCCCAGCACAGAAGTCATTACAATTGAACCAATAAAAATAAATACTACGTATTCACTAATAAGAGTTGGCCACTTCATGGGGTGTATATATGCATATGCCAAGAGAAACAAAAGCATCAGTTTGCAGGGATTCGTTTCAAAGGCAAACAACATCATCACTGCTACATTCGAACAAACTCCTGGCAAAATAACAAAGTTCAATGATCAAACTTCACTCTACTCAAACAAAAACCCTAGAGGAAACAGGATTATTTCAGGCAAAGAAAAGAAACTGGCATGGTGGTGTATACAAATCTGTAGAAGCTGAGAAGATGAACGTCAAAGTTTCTGGTTGAAAAACAAATAATATATCAATATACATATATAGGTTGGAGTCGAAATTAGATACCAAAAACCATGCTACTCCATCACATATGCAATTCAATGTATCTTCAAAATTCTTGTTCCAAGTCAGATAGAATGATCTGACACAAAAAAGGTTGCAAGTAAAAAGTCTTAGCAAACCATAAAGAACAAAGGAAACAAGAGGTGTTTTCTTCCTTTCACAGTGTAAAACATGGTGCGCTATAGGAATAAATAAGCAGGCAGCTGAGAAAACCAACCTGAAAGTGAGAACTAGACAAGCAACGTGCAATTTGTCGAAACAAAGGCACCATACAGCGCTGAAATTCTGGGGCTTGGGTTGCCTCCAAGACTTCCTCCAGCTCTCCAAGGAACATAACCTCCTTCGAACTGTTTGTGATAGGCCAATACTTCAACAAGCCTCTTATAACAGTATCAGCAAGCTTGCAGTCCTTCTCAACGAATTGGGTAATGCAGTAAGAAAGCTGCTGATGATACATCGGTATGCATTTGGGTTTATGAAGCGGAATCAGAGCTCGAACAAGGAAAAGCTTGTGCTCCTCTTTCAGGGGCAGGGCAAAACCATTGATTATGCTTCCCATTATCTCCAACAGTTCCCCAATTCCATTGTGCTTCTCTGTCTCGAATATAAATCGGAAAAATATGTTGTTGATTGCTTTTCGAATAAAGGGCCTGTGCACCATGAACTTCCCATAGATTCGATGAAGAACAGTTTTCAGGCACTCCCTCTCTCTAGGATCCTCTGAATCGAAGAGATCCAACAGCCTGACGACGAAGGAATGATCAATATACCTCTTTGCCAACTTTGCATCTGTCTCAGGCGAGGCAACAAACCTGAGGAGCAGTTCATACACAATCTGCAAGTGGGGCCACGCAGGGTCCATCGAGGGTTCCTCCTCTTCAATGTCAAAGGCCTCGAGGACCTTGTTCTCACGGGGCGGGGTAGTGAGGTTCCTAAATAAGTTAAGCGACACCATCTTTACAATCTCTTGCATCACCACCTCGGCAAACTTTCCATTTGCAGAAGTGATGTAGTCTACCAGCTCCAGCAATGTCTGCCGCTTAATTTCTTTCTCTTTTACATTCTTAGTGGGGTCCATAAAGTCAAACACAACACAACAGAGGCCCAGCTTCCTGATGAAAAGATTCTGCTTCTCTGAGTTCGGGACATCTTTAAAGCCTGGCAAGGCTTCATATGGAACAACTGAAAAGCTGCCATTCTGCCTAGTGTTCATAGCCTGAGGAAGCCTATTCCCTAGGTTCAACCCAGACATGGAGTTAGCTAAATTCCCATGTTGCCTGCTGACTAAATCATTTGCTCTTGAGCTAGGTGAAGCATAGTAAGAGGAAGTCACAGTTCCCCCAACATCACTGTTATCATTTGACCTAGATGCCTTTCTTGGGAGCCTATTGAATATCTTATTGATCATTTCTAGATGACGATTTTCCCAAGCTCAGCCCCTATTTACAAAGAAATCCTATGCTCCAACCTCCTCTTAACCAAACTTATAATCGATTACACGAAAACTAGGCAACAAGCAATCTGTTAGGGATTGTTCAATTCAATATCCTGAGGATCAAATAGCATTCATCTTCGCCCAAAACACCTTCAAATCTATCATCATTAATGTCAACAGCAACTGCCGCAAATTCCGGGAAAACATGAGGCATCGGAGCAAAGAATCAAAGGATGCTACCCATGACGACTAATCAGAGATCAACCTGACCTCTTTCACCATAACAAGAATCACCCGATCAGGGCATCATTATCCTCCGCCACACGAAATCAGGACCGAAAAGGTCGACCCTTTGACTTATCTGAAGATATACCCAGATGAGGAAAAGAACATGTCAGCAGTTACTGAGATGAGATTGAGGAAAGTGGACCTTCAAATCCTCGGTTTTCAACGACCGAAAGGAAAAAAGATCGATCAGGGCTACCCCTCTCTGTCTCCCTTTCGGCAAGATCTGGGCACGACCTCAAACAATCGAGGGAGCCAAGACAACCTGCAGAAGAATCAGAACTATGAGATCCACTATCGAGGAGAGCACAAAGTGTAGGGGAATTCAGGGAGAAGAGGATGAGAGCTAACAAAGAAAGTTGAGAGCTTGTCCCCTTTCATGATGGGGTGGGGGTGTGCGCGCAGGGACCAGAGAGAGGGAGGGGGAGAGAGAAGAGAGAGAGAGAGAGAGCAAGCGTCAGCCTGTCACTGGCCGCCGCTGAGTTCCGTTAATTGGGAAATTTTACGGTTCATTTGTTAATCGATAATTAATTATTAATCAATAAATACTGCGAGGAAATTTCCAAAATCCTATTATTGGGAAAAACTCCTTTTACCTTAAACTTTAATGGGTAATTATTAATTTGAATTCTGAGTATACTACTAAAAAGGCAGACATATAATAATAATTTTTGTATTTATAAATTTAAATATTAAATTTTATTTAAGAAAAAAATAATAAATTATCCCTACCGAAGTGTACCGTCTCAAATATTTCATTTGAGAACCCGATTTTAAACTACCTACTGCCATATGCCATATAGTGAGCAATTCTCATAAAACGACCCGTGACCATGCGTGCACATCAAAGGATTTTCCCATCTCCTCCTCGAGCTCGAACCAAATTGGGAGCTCACTTCTAAAATAGGAAAGAGTTGGAAATTAGAGGAAATGGGACGGGGTTAGCGAGTGGGTTATGAATTGGGACAAGATGCGAGGTTGGTGGGAAAAGGGAGGACAACAAATTCTTTTGTATAATTTTTAAGATGGAACTAAGCCAATTAGTTAGATCGGTTCGATTAAGAACCGAATAATTACTCGGTCCGATTTAATAAATTAACCTAAATATATTCTAAATTTAATTAGATCAATTTAAATCAACTAGTATTTTATTCAACCACCAAATACAATTGAATTCACAATTACATCAGTTGAATTAAAAATTGATTTTACCAGAAAAATATCATCAATGACAGCGTATATTTAAAAAATATTAATGTCACATATTATTTTTATTAGACTTAAATTTATAATCATTAATTATTTATTAAATTACATATAAACTTATATTTTAACATGCTCCTATTGGTGTGATTTTAAGAACTATGTTGAGACACTGGTCAATTTTTAGCAAAAGTCGTTGAAATCGTGAAGTCTAGTAGTCAGTCAGCTTTTGCTGAATGTCTCAGAGGACCTCATAGACGGTGAAGTAAGGAGTGGCGGCATGGTCAGCGGATGGCTCGGCCCAAAAGGACCGAAAAAAGGGTGCCGGCGAATAAGACTCGGCCCCGAGCCCCAGGGGGAGGTCAGCCATGACCAAGCAGAAAAGGGAGAGGAATCGAGAATACTCACGAACCTACGGATTCTTCCTTCAACTTGCACACGTGATCCGCGGTCGTATCGACCGTTGGTTGGATGTTGCGAAGATCAGAATTAGAAGAGAAGACGTGAGAGGTACGGAAAGTTGGTGAGATATTGACGTCGGAGACGCCGCTGCTACACTCTTTTTAACTCCAGACTGGATTGGCTGAGATCGGCACCGTGGGCCCCAGAAGCCCATTTCGACACTACCCACCCCCCCTCGCTTCACAAATAATAAAAAAGGAAGATAATGAGATCGTCCAATCTTTATGCCATGGATTGTAATATTTGATTTTTGTAATGTTAAAATTTTACAAATATAATTAGCAAGTCGTTACGTTCAATATATGTATGTATGTATGTATGTGCTTATGATCAGTTCTATGTTTTTCCAGATAATTTAATATGCTTACCAAATAGATTAAGAAAAAATTGCTATTATCGCACTATGACTCAAATCAAATTCCCTCTAATCAAATGCTAGCTCATTCACTCCAGAAACAACACAGTTCGAGCTCTCGACCTCGAATCAGAAATAAGTCAAGACACACTGCAAAGGCGATCCATCTGTGTCTCACGTGGAACAACCCAAAACAATGGAAGAGATTGAATATTGCAGCGGGGGAAATTTTCTTGTTGTAAATCTATCCTAACAGGCAGAATCAACGCCAGCAGTGGTTAACCCACTCAAAAGCTACATACAGATTCACTGAAAAGCCAGAGAAGGCCAAAATAATGCACATAAACACAGTCAAAATAACCAGTATGTAGGATTGCTTTCACTGACCCGAGTTGATCTGGCTCAACGGTGTGTTTCAGGTCACACTGATGGAGGCCCAGCATGGTGGGATCTCTTGATTCAGGAGAAGACTTAGCTCCCGATTCATTTGCTGGGCACCGCATGCAGCAGTAGTTTTAAACTCCGTCACAATAGGATGGTCACTGTCATGTTACAAAGGATTGAGGTAGGCACTCTGTCCTCTTGCACTTTATATCGGAGGACAGCAAAGCAACTCAGGAAGAAATCAATCCCCTAAATAATCTGACAACTTTGGGCCTCTAATCGGTATCAGTGGTCCATTAAAGCAGCTTCGTTCTCCGACAATGGGGCTACAACAGGTAGAACATGTATCATTAAGGTTATTACTCCCATATCTACTATTTTTAGTGAAGAGGGGTTAATATGATATGAAAACTGGCAGATGTCGCAGCAAATAATCTCTCTTCTAGCAAATTAGAATGTTCCATACATATTGTGTTCAGACAAGAAAGTATAAGAGCATACCAAGTAAGTCTTCATAGGAATCAGCTAAAAGTGATGATTCCATCAGCAAAGGAGGTGAGAACACCTGGCTCTGAGACTGTTCAATGTCATAAAACAATGTCTGCGCAGCAGCAGTAGCATGATTTGAGCCCTTAGATAGGAGAAATCCATTCACTTGATCGAAGTCATTGAGGGACTCCAAATCATCAATCACATTAGGTAATTGCACATCATCATACTTTCTATGCATAGGACTATCAGGAACATGATTTTCAATTAAGGAAGCATCCATTTGAGATGCAAACAATTTCTTAGTTCTTGGAACGGCCTTATTCTCAATGCCCATGCAAGAGAAGCCCTTTGAGGAAAGAGGTAAAAAGAAGTGCCCAGAACCTTCATCAGGGTGGTTGTCCTGTGTTGCATCAGAACTACAGTTTTCAATCGATAATGCTACTTCTCTCACTGAACGCTTTAAATTCTGAACAAAATTTTCACCATCTGGACAATTCAAAATATAAATATCAAATTAAGACCTTCAGACAAACTTATCTCTCAAGTCAATATCTTATTTATGTTAGGCAGGGAATATTGGACAAACCTTGTGGTGGATTATCTATATGATTGGCAGACAAGATATGGCTCAACGATTTCTGGTCAGGGCCATTTTCAGCTTGCTGACTTTCAGTTGCCAAGTTGTTTCTCTTTTGTAAATTTCCTCCTTTCCCAGAGGAATTTGGAGTTAAACTAAATAACTTTGGGAGTTTCAGAGCAGCAGGACTTGCTGAGACCTTGTCCAGTTGTACAATGGATAATTTTGAGGTCACCTCAGAAACATCATCAGCATTGCTGTCCTGTATTCACAGAAGAAATATTTAGCTCAAGATGAACAGCATAAGCAGCTAAAATTCAGGCATGGTACTGAGTCCACTGAGCTGAAGGACTATTCATATACCCTTCCACTGCTCTGAGCTGGGCCAGGTGATGTAGACGGACCACAATGTTTGATCACCGGAGGCAACGCAGAAGAAATAACATCTACTTTCCCTGTGCATTCAGAAATTGATTTTTGTATAGCTGGAGCAACTTCCTTCAGTTGGTTAATTAGCACCTGCACATGCAATATACCAATCAATGATCTTCATTGGCTTATGGAATATGTGACAGGACATAAACTTGAGATAAAATCAATTGAGGGGATATCAGAGATAGAGGGATGGACAAATGCAAACTTCTAAGAGAGAGCAGAGCACAAGAACGATTTCAAGTTACTTCTACAAAACTGTATTCCATTATCCAGATTTTTTTTTAAATGCGGAGGACTTCGTCAGTAAATGAGAAGATAATATCACATTGGTATACTTTAGCAAATGAAGAAACACAGTTTAATCGTTCTCACAACTTGATTGCTTTTCTTGGAAATTATTATGAATAGAATTAGGTGGCCCAATCATTACTGACTCTCCGACATATGATTCATAATGCTCCATCGTCCAATAAAACCTTTCATAAACTATCGACAGAATCACTAGCCCAAACTCAGTATTCATCGCATTTTTCCATGAACTCACCTGGAAACTAGCTAAGTGTTGCTGGTGTTCTCCTAGTGTAGCTGCTAAAGACTCAGCATGGCCACTTGTACTACCATCATGTGCACTTCGCAGGATTTCTGGACCCTCTCCATCATTAGCTTTTGCCTAACAAAAAAATGCCTCATGTTAAAGTCTACCAATAGAATACAGAAAGAATATCACAAAAGCATGCCCTTAGAGAGGTGGAAGAGAAATTTCAAAACCAAATGAAGGGATAATCTCTCATTTTAAGAATTTAATTCAACTTATCGTCACTAGCTGAGACTTTTAACTTATCTTTTGAAGCAGATACTACAGAATGTCATTACCTATAATTATAAGCGGCATGTATCATTCAAGATTATGAAAATCATTTTATAAAAGCAGGATTTACATGGAAATAACAGAGACAGCATACCAGAAGAAGTGACTGTTTGTGAATGCGTTGTAAAGCATGAGTCCAACGTCGTATTACTTCTGCTACATCAACCGTGGGGTGAACTCTTCCGCTTCTATCATCCATCCGAAAAGTCGCTTCATCGCTTCCTTTTGAATTGGATGTATCTAGATTATTGTTCAACTTTTCCATGTTAATGCAGGCACTGGAGCCATCACTTTGTTCTTTGTCTTCTAAATGTGTTGATGTAACATTTGGCCGGGAAGATAAGATATCTGCATGAGGAACCAGTGAACTTTGGTCCATTGCAGCAAGCAAAGATGATCCAGAAATCCGATACCTAATCAAGACTTGTATATTAGCATCAAGTTATCAAATTTATTTTACACTACCAACTGAAATATGACAGCTACCTATGCTCCCGGTGAGCTATCAAATCTTCAATAGGGCCTGAAGCAAGAATCTCATGTTGACCTGCATCCCATTTAGCAAATATCAGGCTCTCAAGCATTTATACATGTTATACAGTGGAAAAGAAAAGGAATGTAAGAATTAAAGTATATGCACATGGTAGTCAAAAGAATGTCAAAAAAGCATGTAAGATTGTCAAAATTTTCCCCAGCTATTGTGCATGCTCCTTGAACTTACTCTTCCGTGATAATATTGATTCCCACATGCGAGTAGCCTTAGAAACTAGATGAGAGTTCTGATTGGAACTGTTCATCAGATCCTCCCAGAGCTCCCCTTCCAACTTCACCTTGCTCCTCAACTCGTGCAGTTTTTCCAGCTCTTGTTGCAGATAAGCCTGAAATTCATATTATTCAAAATAATAAGAGAATCACTGGAAAACATTTTACTCAAGATAAATTCCTTACTAAGATAGTCAACAGGAAACACATTTTTTTACCTCCTCTGCGCAAAGACCCCGGAATTCTGCTGTCATTTCATGAGCCAAATTCGACCACATAGCCTGTCTTTGAACTGCTGTTTCAGCATTTTTCAGAAACCGCCTTCTTTCTAATGCTATTCTAGCCTGTCCAAGAGTTACCAAGTCACTATTACAGAATTCAAGAAAGAATAGAGAGGCAAATACATGTCCTGTTATAATTCAGCACTTGCACCTAGCGGACTGGCACTTATCTCTTTACAATGCAAAGGGCATGAACAAAATCCAGATGCAGAGTCATAAGCAGCAAATGAACACATCTACATGCATTGTTGATGTTGCCAATAATACTGGCAGCTTCTTGGAACTTGATTGTGTGTCAAAATCAGAGTGCAGGTGAAAAGATTCCGAGTTTTTAGCAAAAAGCAATGAAGTTTTGTATTTGTCCTTGGGAACAAGAATCAATGTCAGCAAGGATCCAGTATTTCTATTACATTGACTATTGTAGATAAATACATCATCAGAAGATGCCAACTCCTTTCATATTGAGAAAGTCAAGAAAAGGAGCATAGAAACTAGCAAATGCAAGCATTTTCCACTCCATTCAGTTCTTCTAAGAGACAAAAGAAAAAGAATTTCACTGAAAAGCTTTCAGCGTAATTTCAGAGTAACAGACCTCAAATGAGCAGGTTCTAATAATGACTTCAAGACAATGCACATCAACAATTATATGCAGAGATAGACATGTAGTAGAACTGAGTCAGTGGATAATTTGAGTAGACAGTAAGGCAACTAGAGATGTTAGTCATCTTAACTGAACAACTTTCACAGGGAAATTCCAATAAATCCACGTCTTTGATTAGCCATTCAATTTTCCTAAAAGAAATTGTAATATAAAAATCTAAATGCTTTAGATATATCCACTTTGAAAAAGCATCAATGACGTAGCGCATTAAAATGGTAGAGGGAGGTTTAGTAACAGGAACCTTTGTTACAGGTAGCAGTGTAGCAGCATGTGTGAAGGCTACGTCTGTCAATGAAGCTGGCAGTGGATTAGATGCTACATCACTGGCAAATGTCCGTCTATGAACCTCTCGCAATGCATGCAGAGAAAGTTGCCATAAGAGTTCAACAAATCTGCAGCCAATGCCCGAATCATGCAGTCATACTTCACGTAATTGAAAGAAACGGTCCTAAGAGCATATTCATAACATTATTTTCAGAGCATGTTCATCTCTGGATCTCAACTCTCAATTCCCACTTATCCTTTCATCCTCGTTGTTCATATTTTATCTCTAGCCAAAACGCATTACATCAAAAATTAGCCCCTTATTGTTAACAGTGGAATGAAACACCAAAAGATCATCTTTAAATAAGCTCTGTGAAAGTATAAGCTCCTGGTTCAGGGATGATGACAGCAGAATCCTCCACCATGAAATCTTTAAGCTACAGAAGTAGTTGACCGACAATAATGAAACGGTGAATTCAATTCAGATTTAGAAAAATAAAAACCTTGGTCCGCAGCAGGTAGCAAGCGAAGAAACCCGCGAATTGCTCCTCGGCAGTGCCCCTTGAGATTCGAGTTCACTGATAATCCCTTGAACTACCTAAAATCCACCGATAAGCCAAAGAGAGTCAACAAGACATCATCCAAAGTCAAGTTCTTCGAACAGCTGCTAGAGAAGATCATGGCATTATCCCCACCTTCCTGAAATCACGAGACTGCGCTGAATCGAAAATTGGCCAGACCTTATCGAAATCCTGGGAAGATCTCGGTGTCAGTAAAAATCTAATCATCAAAGTACATACACAAGTCCAATTTCAGGAAGGCAGAGACGCAATCCTGAAATGTTGTGCCGTGCGAATGCAGAGGAGGAGAGACAGCGTGGGAAATTACTTTTGCGGATTGAACGGGGCCGCGGAGGGAGGAGAGGATGAAGTAGAGGAGCTGTTCGCCGAGTTTAGGGTTGGAGTGGCGAAAGAGACCGACCCGAGGGGCTGCGTTGGACCCTCCGACGCCGATAATGGACGGATCCAGACCGAGGAGCAGGCAGTTAGTGTACATTGCACTCTCGAGCTCAATCTCCCTCTCCTTCTCCCTGTCCATCGTCATCAACGAAGCTTCGATCTCTCTCTCTCTCTCTCAGTGAGCTGTTGACGTTGATGATCTTCGATTCCCTCTCCTCCTCCTCCTTCTCACTCTCTCTCTCTCTCTCTCTCTGTCTGTCTCTCTTTCTCTCTCTCTCTCTCTCTCTCACACACACACACACACCCGTTTGCTTCTGCCGTTTGCTTCTGTTTGATTTTAGTTGGTTATTTATTTTGATTTATTTTTTTGTGCGAAATTCATTTTCTATAGTTTGTTCGAGTTTTTTAAATCTAAGTCCCTGTGGAACATCTTAATTGCGCAAATGGCGCTGCGTGCAAAATGAATTGTGGCGGGCAAGCTGCAAATCTTGAGGACCTGCCTTTTCTAATTTTTCTATTATAACTCCCTCAGCTTTTTCTTCCATTTCATTTGTAATATTATTATGTCCATATTCTCGTTCATTTATTTACTCCTTGATCTTCTTTTTCAATTTTACGTTTATATATTTTTTACTTTGTTATAATTACTTGTGTAAAATTATCAGCTATGGCATTGAAAAATTAACACTCGATTGAAAATCATACTGTATTGCTACTAGAAAAGATTAAAATAAATGCCATGAGACTTTCCTTATATTTTTTACTAGATAATATCACGCGCGCCGTATATAATTATTAAATTGTGTAATCAATTATAGATTTTTCGAGTAATCTAACATGCTTATCAAATATAAAAATTTGAATTTTCGAAAATAACAGTTTACTGATAAGTTAATAATATATAATTGACCAAATACATGATTCGAAACTTTCAAGAGTCGGTATTTATGGTTTAATTGACAGATCACATATTCTGCAATATGTCATCTGGTGAATTAGTTAATTGTTACAATATCAAATAATACCGATATCAAAATAATAATAAAAAAAATAATAAAGATGTCATATTTTAACCTTTAATGCAAGAAAAGTTTACAATAATTAAAAATTCTCAATAGTAATTATAACATTCTCTAGATTTAATCATGTTTGAACAGGACATCCCTCAATATTTTTATGCTGTGAATTTATTTATTTATTTATGGCATAGTCGGGTTGGATATAGACATGAAGGGCAGAACTACGAAACTTCTTGAGGGGCTATTTTTGAGCCTTTTCATTCATGAGGGATCTATTTTCGCAAATATGATGAAGATAGAAGGGATAAAGATGTTAAACAGGCCGGTTTGACCCCGAACCGATCCATTAAAACCCATAACCGGCACTAACCGCCCCCAAATTGACAAGTAGCCACTCTTTTTTGGTTAAGAAGTAGTTACGAGCCAAGTTTAAAAAATAGGTCAATTGAACCAGAACCAAAACTAATCGAGCATATTTTTCTTATTGAACTAACCTAAAACCATTATAAAACTAGTCCAAACAACCAAAAATTCTATAAATTAACGGTCAAATTTTGCAGGTTTTAATTTAAATTTTAAAAAATAAAATATATTCATTTTAAATCATTTGAAAAAAAATAAAAACATAAAAGGGTTAAGGTTTACCGTTCAAGTCCGCCTAAACTATAAACTAGCCCATTTAGGAATGATTCCAACCCAACATATGTTTTTTTAAACCATAATTCGTAATAGAACAATCCTTTATACTTAATAAACTAAATAATTTTAAGTCTATTTTAAATTTATCCAAACTCTCCATTTAAGAAGGGAGAGGTGGCAATCGGCAACGTGTTTGGCTAATTGGAGAATTTTAAATCCAGAGAGTGGGTGACGCTAACTTGCACCACTTACTGTTGACCATAGTATTGTTAAAAGTGTGGTCCGGGCTGGTTTAAAATATGTCTAGAACCGTTTGACCCAGTAATAGTTCGGCCTATTTGCTTAATGGATCGGTTCGGTTACGGGTCATAGTTTAGGCAAATATGAACTAGCATATAACCTTTTTATAAACATGCCGGATAATGGTACGTGCCAGTTTGGCTCATGAATCATCAATCTTTTTAACTTTTTTAATTTTAACTTAACTCGACAAAATCCGACCGTTAATTTGCAGGATTTTTGACGGTCTAGGCCAGTTCAACAGGGTAACAATCTAAGCCGGTTATGGTTCAATAGATCCATATTTTGGAACCGGCCTACAATTGTCCCAAACCCACTAAGAATGGTTACGTGTCGGGTTAGGAACGATTCAAGCTTGTTTCGGGTTTGGAAGGTCTAGCTTCAGTCCGGTTATGTGCCAGCCGGCCCGATTAACATCTCTAGTTGACGACCTCTTGTTTTACTTTTTATTTTTATCAATACACCATTTTATATCTAATAATCCAACATATTTTAATTAATTTGAGTTGGATTATTATTAGATTGTTTAAATGATAAAAATTTTGCTGGATAAATCACCTATATTCACATAATTTTGGAAGGTAAAATTATCAAAGGGAATGAGCAGGATGAAGGTCTTTAGGAATTCATATATTTTTTTGTATCAAAAGTTTTACTAATTGTGGCCGTATAACCTCAAATTACAGTAAGTCCAGAAAAAAAATTGATGCAAACATCGTGTTGTGTTTGTGTTTTGGTAAATATATTTTGCTTGATAAAAAAAAATATGAAATTGATTATAAAATTTGGTTAGCAATCATGGAATTATAGTTTTTAAAACCGAATCGGAGCGGGAACCGATGTAGGCATGGGTTCATGGGTTAGATCGGGAGTTCAATAGGTTGAACCGCATATTTAATAAATAACATCAATAATATAATATTACTAATAAATTTATATAATATCGTAATTTAAATATGTTTTATAATAAAAATTATTAATATAGCAATTATACTAAATAAAAGTTTAACATAAAATATAAATTTGAATTTAATGAAATAAAATAAATATATTATAATATATTTTTGTAATTTTACGTTGACCAGTTTTTCTGTTTGTTCAATTTGATTTACCAGTTGGATTGGGAACCAGTCGATTCAACCAGAGTTGACCTTATTAAAAGTGCAATTAAATTTTTTTATATGAATCAGGTCGGATGAGTGTCCGAGATCAAATACTTTTTGCTATAAGTAATCAATAGTGAAAGTATTTTATCCATATTTTCATCTACCAATTACTTTTTTTGTTCAGAGTTCACTAATTCCTTTATGGCTTATCAATGTCCTGTTAGCTCTTGAGTAATTAGATGATTACACAGTATTAGCATGTCACATAGTGTAACCGTTACACAAGCGTACGATCTCGGGATCAACATGGTTGCCATAAAAGGTGAAGGAATGAATGAATGAATGTCGATCACACGAATGTTGTGTCGTAGTTAAACACATGGGTTCTTTCTTGCTCACAGTGTTATTATGAGGTGGAATTATTTCAAAATTTTACCGGGCCCAAAACAATATACGAGGGATTCGACCCAAGTTGATCAAGGCCCGGCCCAACTTCACGTCGATGAGGCAAAGGACTCATATGCTATGCAAACGTGAAATGCCCCCCATCCCCACAAATAAAATTAAAAATAAATGATTTCATTTTAGGTTTTATGTTTGATACGAGAGGATTGGGAGTGGGCCTCGGAATCTACGTCATGTCGTGTTGCGTCTAAATGTGTTCGTATTAGAAATTATTTGATATACTATGTCCGATTTGTTTATTACATATATTAAAAATGTTTAATTCAAACATGACTCATTTAATTATGAATTGACATGTTACCGTCTATTTAACTTGTATAGCTTAAATATATTATAATCAACACGACAAATACTGCATATGCATATTTAAATATGTTAAATTAGTTGATAAAATCTAATACATATTTGAACGCATTTAGTTAAATAAGTTCTATCACATCTTATCGGATTACATAAGTTTAATCATATTAACACATTTATTTAAATAGGTTGCACGAGTTCAATTCATTTAGATACGAAAACATGTTTACGCTCAACTCAAACTCATTTAACTTCATGCCGTACCTGTGTTAAAAATTTTTAGGCCAAGATTGGGAGGAATGGACTTTTGTTGCACTTTTGTATCCAATTGCGGAGATATCAAATTGAGAGTCTATTACTATCCACAAAGAGCACATAATTAGTAAGTGATTTTGAAAATAGTCGTGTTAAAAGAGATTTGAATATGAGAATTTAAATTCATCAAATCGTATACAAGTAAGTTGTAAATCACTGAACCACCACATTATTGGTTAATAAATTAATATTAATAGGGATTGGTGAATTTTTATAACAATATTAAAACTATGATTATATAAACTTAATATAAATTTAATAAAAGTGGTGGAATGAATATTAATATTTTTTTAGAAATATTAATTCCATAATTTTTAGTATAAATTTCTCTTTAATTTGAATGAATATACTAATTATCAATAGAATAATAATATAAAATTATATAATAAAAAATATATATATATCAATTCAATCTCATTCAATCATGCCAAATATAATATTATATTACTGCATATCTTAGGCATTAAAAAAACAAAAAAGTGGGCAAAATAAATGAATAATTATATGCAAATACAACCAAAACAAAAGTCAAAATGCGGGTGGCTGACATCGACCTCCGCCGGGCCGTCCTGTGGGCCATGACGTGGCCCTCGTCTTTAGGGAAAAACTCTTCGATGCGGCGGACGAGCGACCACGGCGGACCTTCGTGTCTCCACCAATAAGAAATGGGGTTGGCGGGGCCGATGCTTGACTTTTCAATACAGCACAGTGTCTTCGACTCCTCTGCAGTTTCCTCCCTGTAGTATTAGCCTCGTTGCACATCAGTCCCCGTAGTTAGTTTTTTTTGCCCCTCTTTCCATCGACAACGATATAATTATTTCTCTGAAATTACATTTTTAATGAATACTTACTGGGAAATATATTTATCAAAGATGACTTGTTCTCATTTGCAAAGCACATTTCACGATTTTCAATGTTCTCTTATGCATACGTTCACATAATAAGCATTTTTCATTTTATTAAACATGCATAATATTTCTTTTATTGAAGAATTAGATAAAAATACCGGCACAAAATTTTTTGCTCTTTACATGTGAAATTCGCTAACAATTTCTTTTACTTTTTGTCAAGATATGTAAAAATATGATAAATTATATTTATATAAAGTAGTTTGGTTGATAATAAAAGAAAAAATCCTTTTTTTTGGAGTTACTTCATCTAAGGGGGAAATAATCTATTTTCCTTTCTTTCATTTTCACCCTTAACAAAATGAAGAAATAGAAGATCCAAAAAGTTTGGGTACTGAAATGAAAATGTGGTGAATGACGGGTCCAAAGTGTGAATTGCATAGAGCGAGCGAACGTCTCGTGCTGGCCACCTTCGTCTTCCTCCTTGTGACGAGTGAGGCTGGTGGTAAGTCGTAGGAATCAATGCGGAGCCACCAAATGGAAGGGGGTTGGTGGACTTACCACGCATCCCCTTCTTTACCAGCAAGTTGGAAACACTCAAAAATTTATCCTCTTCCTTCTTCGACTGTTTCGCTGCTGTCTCGAATCTGCTGGCATAGTAAAAGCATACGCTTGTGAAAAGACACCTTTGCACCATATTTTATTGCTGTTTGAGCTCACGCAAGAGCTGTCGTTTCTCATCTAACAGGTGGGTTTGGTCCCCCATCCCGGATTACCACTTAAAGAATCTCTGCTTTCTGATCCTGCAAATTCGTTTCCCTTTTTGCACAGTCTTCCAGGTATTGAATTCTTACTTGGGATGCATTCGTGGACTTGATTTTCCTTGTAAATATGCTCCTCCTGTCCGGTTTTTACTTCCTGAGTAATATTGACCCTTGTTTTTTGGCTGGGTATTCGAAATTTGAAGAGTAATCAAATCGAATTGCTCTGTCTTCTTATAAATCATTTGGGTGGGCATATTGATCTTCAACTGAGCTGATGTTGACTCCGTTGAGTGTCTAGTACTATTTGCTCTGTACGAATCTCTGAAGGGTGCATGTTTTGTTTGTCATTTTCTGTCTTCCTGCAGTTTCTCATTTTCAAGATTATTGACTATTCATATTCAGCTTGAAGAATAGAACTGTGTTTTATGCAGATCATAAGTTGGATTGAAGAAGATGGGATCGGGAGAGTGGTGCCTAGAGAAAAGATCTGATAGTTTCAAGAGTCTGGAGCCTGAGACTTTGCCCGAGAAAGGGTGCCTTTCAGTTATAGTTCTGGGTGCCTCTGGTGATCTTGCCAAGAAGAAGACCTTTCCTGCTCTCTTCAACCTCTACCGTCAGGTCTGTTGATCTAATATCCTCTTGTCAGCACACGTAATTCTGGTCATGCTCTATATTGTGTTGAATTTTCGGTACGAGGTGTATTTGTTGTTCTCGCATGCAGTCCATCTGATTGGTGGTGCAACTGGTATTTTGGAGTAGTTGGCTAAGTCTGAAGTGGGATTGTATTTGTGAAAGCTAATGGAATTCTGGTGGGTGAAAGTGACAATCCGTTATCATAAAAAGAAAGTCACAATCCGATGATATTTTTCCACGCATGCAGTAGTAGCTTGGTCGAATTCTTGAAAGAGTTGTCTGGACTTTGAATGACTGATTTGTGATTTCATTTGCTAAAAAGTGAATAGATTTGAAGGGGGTGAACTGTGAAGTAATGATCAAAAGATTCGACTTATCCAATATATATGTGTATCTTGAAATTTCAACTTTAAAAAATGTGATAGAGTTGACTCCATAAGCTGGGTGGTGCTTCTGCAGGGTTTCCTCCCACCAGACGAAGTTCACATCTTTGGTTATGCTAGGACAAAAATATCAGATGATGAACTGAGAAATCGCCTTCATGGGTGAGAGGAGGACCCTCAATTGTTCTTCATGTTAATTACTTTGATATATTCTACATTTTTTCTTTTAATGCTGGAATGCTGGTGTTTGCAAGCGTAAAAAGTATCTAATTCAAAATTTCAATTATGCTTTGCTATTTGGGAAAGGATATCTGCTGCATTATCTTTTATCCATCTTCAATTGATTTACCTGGAATCTTATGAAAACAGTCTAATATCTGTTCTTTTAAATTCCTTAAAAATGCATATTTAGATTTTTCATTTTCTAAGCAAATAGATGGATGTGATTAACATACGACTAATAATTGCAGGTACCTTGTCCATGAGAAGGGCCCTTCACCTCAGCAGTCTGAAGATTTGTCAAAGTTCTTGCAATTGGTTAGTTCTGCTCACAGTCTCAAACTTGCTTTCTATTTCGTGGGATCATATTTGTCTGGAATGATATTTATGAGAACATATATAACTTACAGATCAAATATGTGAGTGGTTCTTATGATACTGAAGAGGGTTTCAAGCATTTGGACAATGCGATTTCACAGCACGAGATCTCAAAAAACAGCAGTGAGGGCTCATCTCGCAGGCTGTTCTATCTTGCTCTCCCTCCATCTGTTTACCCCCCTGTCTGCAGAATGATTAGGAAATGCTGCATGAATAAATGTAACATTCAACTCAAGTACTTCATTTTAATCTTACCAAATGGATATTTTATTTTCCCATTTAGAGTTTTTTATCTTCTCGGACCCCACTACTCTCAATTTTTCCTTACAGCTGATCTTGGAGGATGGACTCGAATAGTTGTTGAAAAACCTTTTGGGAAAGATTTGGAATCTGCTGAGAATCTGAGTGCTCAGATTGGGAAGTTGTTTGATGAGCCACAAATCTATCGTATCGACCATTATTTGGGGAAGGAGTTGGTGCAAAATATGGTAATTTCGAAAAAACAAAAAGCTGAATGACAGTCTGATTAAATGCTTTATCAATACATCTAAACTAACTTCTTGCTGGTTCCAATTACAGTTGGTGCTTCGTTTTGCAAACCGTTTCTTCCTGCCCCTCTGGAATCGTGACAACATTGATAATGTCCAGGTGAGGGCTTATCTTGGTATAGGCCTTTGATGCTTGCCAATGATGATATCAACTCTTACAATGCTATCAATGGGTTTCCAACTCTTACAATGCTAATAATGATATCAATGTTAATAATGTTCTCCATGCCACTCTGACAGATAGTTTTCAGAGAGGACTTTGGAACTGAAGGTCGTGGTGGATATTTCGATGAATATGGGTAATACTCTATAGATACTTACATTCTGTTTATATAGAGGAATGTCCAATGATGATCCATTTGTCTCTCTACTTGCACACAAATATCTAAGTTTTTTAGATGCATGTCATGGTAGCTTATTGGGCACACTATTCTTTCAATTTCTGTCTCTGTTGTTTAATTAACCAGGACTCTTTACAATGTCCAGTAAAATCTGTTAATTCGTTTTGTTTCTTTATGTAGCATTATCCGGGACATTATTCAAAATCATCTTTTGCAGGTAATATCTACTTCTCATTGTGCATCCTTTTCCCTGCATTTTCTTATCAACCACATGTCTCTGTCTCTTTAGCAGTAAGTATCAAGTTTTATTGCCCTCACGTTCTTGTTCTTGATGATTCAAATTACAGGTCCTTTGCCTAGTTGCTATGGAAAAGCCCATCTCTCTCAAACCTGAGCACATAAGAGATGAGAAAGTAAAGGTATTGTTCTAATGCCATCGTGTGGAAGTGAGTGAATCATTCAATTGGCAGAAACCTACAGATGCAAAAAATTTTGAACTAGCCATGCTTCAACTTTGCTGTAAGTTTTTACTTTATGTGGAATTAGGTTCTTCAATCGGTACTTCCGATCAAAGACGACGAAGTTGTTCTGGGGCAGTATGAGGGCTATAGGGATGATCCCACCGTTCCTGATCACTCAAACACCCCGACTTTTGCGACTGTGATTCTCCGTATACATAATGAAAGATGGGAAGGTGGGTGTTGCCCAGTTGCTATTTCATCCTGAATGGATAATGGTGTTGGTCCTTCCAGTTTTTAAGTAGGACTGACAATGGTTGTTGTCTTTATGGTAGTTTTCAGATGATGCTGTCTTCTCTTGACAGGTGTACCTTTCATACTGAAGGCAGGGAAGGCCTTAAACTCAAGGAAAGCTGAGATACGCGTCCAATTTAAGGATGTTCCTGGGGACATATTCAAATGTATGCCCCAAAGAACGTACATTCTATTAGTTTTTCTCATACCGTTCCATGTTGCATCATGGTAAACTCCCTAGCATGCTTTGTTTTCTAACTGGTCACCATAATTTTGTACTCTCAGGCAAGAAGCAAGGAAGAAACGAATTTGTGATTCGTCTTCAACCTTCAGAAGCCATCTATATGAAGCTCACTGTATGTGTTTTTGGGTTGTTATTTGCAACTCCTCTCTGTTCCTGTGTATGACGTGACTTTGTCCATGTCAACATAAAGAACACTTCTTATTTAAAGTTCATTTGGTGCCTTGTTTTTCTCCTTCTGCAGGTGAAGCAGCCTGGGCTGGATATGTCCACGGTACAAAGTGAACTCGACTTGTCCTATGGGCAACGCTACCAAGGGGTCACAATTCCTGAGGCTTATGAACGCTTGATTCTCGATACGTACGATCTCTTATATTTATGGCTCTTTGTTTCGATTGGATATATTTGTGAAGTGTTAATATGTGCTTTTATTGGATGAGAACAATTGGATCGCTCCTTTTCTTGGTATTTTGCTAAATATGAAATGCTAAAAATGGAATTTGGCTTTACAGCATAAGGGGCGACCAGCAACATTTTGTCCGTAGAGATGAACTAAAGGTAAGAAGGCCTGCCCGAGTCATCTTTCTACAGTGGCATAATTACCCAGTGAACCTGTAAGTTGAGCACGAGCAGCATGTACTAGCACTGTCAAGAAACAGATAAGACTGCCAGAAAATGAAGAAGTACGAGAAAGTATTCTGACCATCAGCTAGCTGATTAGAGTACACCATTGTTTGTTGTTGAACTATTTCAGGCTGCCTGGGAGATCTTCACGCCTCTTCTCCACAGAATTGACGACGGTGAGATGAAGCCAATCCCTTACAAACCGGGAAGCAGAGGACCGGCGGAGGCAGATGAGCTTCTTGCCAAAGCAGGGTACATTCAGACACATGGCTACATCTGGATCCCTCCTACCCTGTAAGTCAAGATATCAGAGAGAGGCCGCCACCGTGAGTGAATGATCTTGTGCCGTAAGTTGGGTTTCGTTATGTTAGTGTTCCTCGTGTACGACATGTAATGTAAGAGTCGCGTCCTCCAACCTTAAGATCCATCTGCTGCTGCATTTTGCCTTTAGACCTGTGAGCAGTGAGGAGATGATATGATGATGGTGTGCTTGTATGGAGGATCTTACACTATAAATAAATGCCTTGTGGGGGCACTACTGCCATTTCTGTAGAATTTCTGCTGCTCCCGTTTGGTTTCTTAGGAATTCTGACATGTCTTGCGATTGACAACTGACCTCTGATCTCTCTGTGCTTCGCTACTGGATTAGATTCTTTCCACATAAGAATCATCGATTTCATGAGAGACGGCTCAGCCGGCCACTGCAAGGGCTGGTGGAATTAATGTCCCAACTACGTTTAAGCTTTTTCCCTTCGCGCATGGTGGAGTTGGGAAACAATACAAAGTTCATGGGTAAACAAATAATCAACACTAAATGTAAAATACTCTCTTTCTCGTCAAACTAACCGACACTTAATATTGCTTAACGGAAACCGTGACGAAGGATAGGAATTGAGAAGAGATAAAAGTTGTTAATTATTTCTATAAAAAGATTAATTCATGGTAAAAATGAAAATTTCCTTATAATTCATTATTTAATAAGATATTTATCCGCCGACTTGGCGTTGAATTAGTAATTTCCTCACTAAACTCCCAAATAAATAATTTAAGAATCAAGTCATATGTTAAAAGAGTCGACGAGAATTGTTACAGAAATCCCATTCTAACCACAAACTAGTTTTGAAGTGTGATTCGATTGGTTCGGAATACTATGCGGTGTAAAAGAAAAAAGAAAAAGTAAGTTATTTATTCTAAAAAAATCTGTGGAATGTTAGGATTTAAATTAATGTTACTAATCAAATTTCACAATTTGGGAAATAAAAAATGTACCGCCACTGAGCAGGCCGCATCCCGGCAGCTGTTAAAATGGGGGCTCCCCCAAACAGCCCCTTAAAATAGCGCGGCGGGGGACCGAATCGGAGAAACTCGGAGAGGTTTCTTCTCGTCTCTTCTCTTAGCTTACGGCCGCCGAAAGTTGAACCCTCGCCACCGCCGTGTGTTTGCAGCTCCGACGACCATGGAGAACGGAGAAGTCCCTGAAGACGCCAACGACAGTACGCCCTCTCCCTCTGTCTCTCTGTATCTCTGGCTGTTGTTCTCTGAATTGCTTTTAATTGGGGATATTTGTGCGTGGACTAGATTGCCCGGGAACTCGTTCGGAGGCGGCCGGAAAAGCGGATGCCTGTCAAGGATGCCCCAATCAACAAGCTTGTGCCACCGCCCCTAAAGGCCCCGACCCAGGTGCCCTCTCCAATCCTATTCTTCTTCCCTGCGTTCTCTCTTTTCCTCTTAGCTCCGTTTTGGTTTCATGATCTGAAGCTACGTAGAGATGCTAGAAGTGGTGCATTATTTGCATAGCTATATAGCTTGAACCTCCTGTGCAATTTTCTGCTCTGCAATCTTGAGTGAATTGAGAGCTGTGCTGTTTTGATGGAGGGACACGGTGATTGTGCTGGACTTTCTTTTAAAAATCGTTTAAGTTACTCAAAACACGATGGATGATATGTCGGTTGGCTTGCTGAGATAGTTGGAAAATTACCAATCTTTGGCGCTTAAAATGGTTAAGTTAGAGGCGGTGGGTGGGTTTCTCTGCTGTTATATTCTCTCCCTGATGTCTATTTGATTTGAAGATTGAGAAACCCGTTAGGAATAAGTCTTGGGCTTGTAGGCTTATTGACATCATGATGTTGCACGTAGATTGCGAACAAAGTGTATTTTTGTTGGATGCAGAGTTAAGGCATGCCTTGGGTTTGCAATTTGTCCTGATGCAGAAAGTAACCCTACTAGAAATGTTATGTACAATGGACAAGCTGGTAGCGTTTGCTGGTTATCGTTGTCTTTAAACTAGTACTTGAGAAAAAAAGACATGAATGGTTGCTTTGTATATCTATCACACAATTTTATTTTATTTTGTGGAATTGCAATCACTCTTGCTGTTTTCCCCCTTTGGGTAGCATAATTGTGGCACATGAAGACATAGACTGCCCTGGTGATTTGCTGCATATTCACCCTAAATATATTTTCAGTTTCCTATTAGCTGAAAGTAAACTGTCATCCTCTAGATCAGTTGGGAGACCGTGTCTTCTCATTATTTCTTTGTGCAGATCTTGTTGCAATAGCAGAAAGAATGGCTACCGTGAAGCACAAAATCCTCGTCTTATCAGGCAAGGGCGGGGTAGGGAAGAGCACATTCTCAGCACAGCTCTCCTTCGCCCTAGCTTCCATGGACTTCCAGGTGGGTCTTCTCGACATAGACATCTGTGGGCCTAGCATCCCAAAGATGCTTGGTCTTGAGGGTCAGGACATCCACCAGAGCAACCTCGGGTGGTCCCCTGTGTATGTGGAATCTAACCTTGGTGTCATGTCTATTGGTTTCATGCTCCCCAACCCTGATGATGCTGTCATATGGAGGGGGCCCCGTAAAAATGGGCTGATCAAGCAGTTCCTCAAGGATGTCTATTGGGGAGAACTTGATTTCTTAGTGGTTGATGCACCGCCTGGGACCTCAGATGAGCACATCTCGATTGTGCAATGCCTCCAGGTTAGAGAAGATATTAATTATGTGTTTTCATTGTTCTTCATTTTTCCCTCCAAGAAGATTGAGAGAAAGGAAAGATTGCCCAACATTTTTCATGGTAAATGTGCCCAATATATGGATGAAAATGTGGACGTGAACATTGCTATCCAATAGTGGTTTAACCTTTTTATCTGAGACATAGTTGTTCGTATAATACAGGTAAGTGGGATAGATGGCGCGATCATAATCACCACCCCTCAGCAGGTTTCCCTCATTGATGTCCGCAAAGAGGTGAGCTTCTGCAAGAAGCTGGGTCTGCCGGTCCTTGGGGTGGTTGAGAACATGAGTGGGCTGTGCCAGCAGATCACTGACCTCAAGTTCATGAAGATGACCGAGACGGGAGATGAGAGAGACATGACCCAGTGGGCCATGGAATATCTGAAAGAAAAGGCACCTGAGTTGCTCGAGTTGGTAGCTTCAACTGAAGTCTTCGACAGTAGCAGTGGCGGGGCCATGAGGATGTGCAGGGAGATGGGAGTTCCCTTCTTAGGTAAGGTGCCCTTGGACCCTCAGCTCTGCAAGGCAGCCGAGGAAGGAAGGTCATGCTTTGCAGACCAGAAGTGCAGTGTCAGTGCCCCTGCTCTGAAGAGGATCATCAACAAGTTGCTGGAAAATCAGGGGCTGTCGGCAATGGCCATAGATAACGGCGCATAGTTTATGCGATGAAAAATAAAAAAAAACAAATACACTGCAGACGATTGATGTTTTCTGTGGTTAAGAATGTTTTTGTTAATGTAGGAGGTGGTAAGTTATATGTCTATGCTGGTGTAATGTTCTTACAGGAACTTCATTGGGCATGGAAATGTTCGAAATAAAAGAATGTTTTGATGAGTATCCCCATTTGATTTAGTAAGAGTTGTACCGGATCAGATTCTTGCATTCGGTCTGGTGTCACTCTGACTGTTCACAGTTATTGGGGATGGACAGTCCAATTCCCAGGAGTGACTGCCGTCGGCCGGCCGATGGGGCTGGTGTGGCTCACCT
This sequence comes from Sonneratia caseolaris, assembly GCA_900006705.1. Lineage (NCBI taxonomy): Eukaryota > Viridiplantae > Streptophyta > Magnoliopsida > Myrtales > Lythraceae > Sonneratia > Sonneratia caseolaris. The sequence continues at coordinate 5,126,726 of CXYZ01012692.1, read as the reverse complement.
AGGCCAGCCTTAGGCTGCGGAATTATAGACCTCATGCTTCATTTCATTTTTCTTTAGAAATTTTTATTTTTTTAACCAGACCAAGTTGGTACCCAGTTCTCGATCTAACAGACAGGTTCGGTCTGGTCTGGTTAGGAGCGGATGCTTTTGTCATTTCTGCGCACACCTCAGAACTCATTTCTGCCCACAGGCGCCTGACTTTGGGCCACTCCAAACTTTTTATAAGATGAGAAGTTAGACGGATTTAAAATAATTTGTATAATTTAATAAAATATTAATATTAATATAATTATATTATAAACATTTTGATGGAATTATTATTATTATTATATTACATATATTTATATAATTAAAACATTTAAATATGTTTAATTAATATCCATTAAGTGGATTTAATACAATTTGAGGCTCTTTTACACGACAGGCTTAAACCCCCGCCACCTTCCCCTCCTACCGGCCCTCATCAACGTCGAACTTAGCATCCTTTATCCAACCCGTGAATCCACTCCCAAGCACGGCTGAACCCGCCACTGCCTCTCCCATCAAAATATATTTTATATAACGGTTATAATTAAGCATGGAATATGTGGAATTTGTGTAATTATTTAATTATTATAAAACTGAAAATTAACTCTCACTCTGCACTCTCAGCTCCGAAGCCGACGATTCTCCACTCCGTCGCGCTCTCTCCAGCCATAATCTGCAAATCCCAGGCTCAGCTCCACTTCGAACACATGGGGAAGATCAAGATTGGCATAAACGCTACTGTCTCTGGAACTTTCATCTCCTACCTGGTAGGCTCTTCGTGCCGTCGTCCGCGATCTCAGTTCTCTGCTCTTTCACGTGCCAGGTTTCGGAAGGGTCGACCTTCTGGTCGCGAGGGTCGCCCAGATGAGAGATGACGTCGAGCCCGTCGATGGTAGCGATCCTTTCATCACCACCGGCTACATGGTAACTCCATTTCTCTCGCGTGGATTCCACATTTTGATCGCTTGACGCCAATATTGCTGTCTTAATCAGTTTGATGATTATTTGATCTGAGAAATCCTCATGTTTCTTGTCCACTGCTCAGATGATCCGAGTCATGGCTTATCTTGCTGAAATTTTGTGTAGTCCATGATTAATTTTCCATTTTCTATGCTTTCACTCTGCTTTAAAAATGATGAAAAGATGATATTTGTTTTCCAAAAGTGCTGCAGATGTCTTCCTGGTTAACCGTGTTTTTGCTCATCTTTTGCAGACCTATATGTTTAAGTATGACGGTGTTCACGGTCAGTGGAAGCACCACGAACTGATAGTCAAGGACTCCAAGACCCTTCTTTTCGGTGAAAAGCCTGATACTGTTTTTGGAGTCAGGTAGTGATTTGCTGCTAACAATCCTCAGTCTGGCACACTGGCATGGATTGTTTGAAGCTCATGGGTTGGCGTTCGATCTGACACTAAAATTGTCGTAGGAACCCTGAGGAGATCGATCCCCTGGGCAGAGACAGGTGCTGAGTACATTCTGGAGTCCACTGGCGTTTTCACCGAAAAGGATAAAGCAGCTGCACAATTGAAGCATTTTCTCTTGCTCGATTTGATTGGATTGATATATCTTCCTCAGGGAAGGTCGATAGATTTCTTACATTTAGAGTCCTACCTGTTAGGAGTTTTTGCTGTGAGCCACCATGGACATGCTTTCTGCAAAGAATAGAACTGCATCATTTCCTCTTGTGTCTTGATTTGTGTGTATCTAAATTGCAGGGTGGTGCAAAGAAGGTTATCATCTCTGCCCCAAGTAAGGATGCTCCCACTTTTGTTGTGGGTGTCCATGAGAAGGAATACAAGCCCAAGCTTGATGTTATATCCAACACTACCTGCACAACCGACTGCCTTGCCCCACTTGCAAAGGTATTATTTACTTTTGATCCTCTAAATGTTAAACAATTGCCAGTGACTCACATAGGAGGTTGGACTTGTGTGGCTCATACTTATAAATTTGTAATTTCTAGGTTATCCATGATAAGTTTGGTATTGTTGAAGGCCTTATGACCACTGTCCATTCCTTCACAGATGAGTTTCTGCTAAAGATGCGATGTTCTCTTGTATGCCAGTTAAACTATGTCATAAATCTTTTATTTTACAGCCACACAGAAAATTGTAGATGGGCCATCGATGAAGGATTGGAGAGGTGGCAGAGCTGGCTCATTCAACATCATTCCTTGCAGCACAGGAGCTGCCAAGGGATGTTATATTATTTTTGCACTTAGTAGGTAGACCCGTATGGGTTTGCCAGTGTCATCTGAGATAACTTATATGTAATATGTTATCTTGCAGGCTGTCAGAAAAGTATTGCCAGCGCTTAATGGAAAGTTAACTGTAATGGCTTTCCATGTTCCTACCGTTGATGTTTCAGTGGTAGACCTTACAGTGAGACTTGAGAAAGAAGCCATGTATGATGAGATCAAAGCTGGGGTCAAGTAAGGGAAATTTTCTGATTGGAGGTTATTACGCTTAATTGATCTTTCCTCCTGTATGCATTCTTATGTAGGATGAAGGTACACTGAGGATGATGTGGTATCAACTGACTTTGTGGGTGACAGCAGGTAATGATTCATTTTATTTGACGTATTTGGATTTCTGCAATAGTTATTATTATTATTATTTGAAGTCCTCTTCTACATTTTCATTTTAACTTTGTTCCTGCATAGATTTCAATTTAATTATTAAGTCTTGAATCCCTTTTTCTCCCACATCAGGCTTCCTGCTTGAGTGGCTGATCCCTTTTCAGGTTAATCATCTTTGATGCCAAGGCTGGAATTGCTTTGAGCTAGAAGTTTGTGAAGGTTGTCTCTTGGTATGACAATGAATAGGGCTACAGGTAAACAGAGAACTGCTACGTGATCATACATCTTCATTTCTCCCCCATCTCATAATACGTGCAGCCTTGGATATTATCTCTCTATAGGGCATTAACTTCTACTCTGCATTTATTATCTAGTTGTCACTTTTGCGTTAGGTGGTAGTGGGTGTCTCACATGTAACGTGTGCTTTTCATATTGATGTTAGAAGAACACATGGAAACCATTGACTGAGAAAGTTCATTCTCGTACTATCGGAAAATATTGTTCAGTTATACAGGTTTCAAGATAGAGTAGACACATCAATTTAACAAATATGTGGCAGCCATGCTAAGTTTACAAAGTGTCTTAAGTGCCTTCATGTCATATGATACTATGTAGCATCTGCAGTTGGATAGCTGGTTGAATATGCACAAAGATTGGGAATGAACATCAACACTGAATGTGACACAAGCTTTTTTTGCTGAACATAGACCCTTTATTGCCCTGTTTCTATTCTTGCAGCACACGTGTGGTTGATTTGATCCGATATGTTGCCTCTGTTCCCTGTGGCCAGCAAGAGCTCTCCTTGGAATAAATTCCAACGTGGACTGGGACAGTTCTGTTGCTGCAGGTCATTGTTATTGCATGCATAACTAAACAGGAAAACTGGGTATGGAATAGTTGATTTGATGACAGGCAATGATGCCACAGAGAGTAATATCTCGTGTTGTATATGTAGTTCTTTCATTTCCCATGCGAGACCCGGCAAGAGTTATATTCCTTTGTTCTAAGAGTGCAGGTTTTTGGCGATAATTGGGTTACCTCTTGGGGTTCCATTCATCAGTTCTTATTTTCTTCTAATTGAAGTGTTTACATTCCCGACTTAAAATCCAGGGATCCAGGAGTCCACATCGGTACACTGGACGTTTTCCTTCCGTATCCAACTGCCCGAACGATGCAATGGTAAGTTATTGCCTGATGTGATAAGATGAGAGTATGGTCTTTCCCAATCATTTAGCTCTTCTCAAATGTTTTGGGAAAGCCTGACTTCCTATGTCAGATGGTTGTAAGTCTAATGAGCATCTGTTAGTCTATGTTTCATTGACTGATGACTATGAAGTGTTAGCAAGCCTCGAGAACTATGAGCTCATGATATTGTTGTTGCCCCCTATAAAATGGGTCAATTTCGCTTCGTGAAGCAGATGTGGCCTGACCGAGCTGTTTCACCTGCCAAAGGGTAGAAGAAGAAAGAGAACCGGTCAAGATCTAGACACAAGTACAGAACTGACTAGAAGCCCGCAGGGATCATCCCTCCTGTGCTCCACAGATTCCTGCATCTGAGTTAAGGGCTGTCCCTTTTGGTTCGAGTACTGTAAAATTACCGGGGACGCTAAGATCACGATTAATTGTAACGAGAACTCTCTGTGGATTACACATGTCATGGTGTAATAACGTTGTGGGGTGTTTGGAGAGCATATTGGATCGCTTCTGAGATATGCAGTTGATTGATAAAGTACAGTTAGATAGTTGCAGGATTGGTTGCAATTCAGGAGTTGTGCGTACTTCACCGTTTCGTGACACTTGGAATATTTTAGCGACGAGTCCAATAAAATCTTCATCGCGTGCTACGACCCCAACTCTATCTATCCTGCCTCTAGCGTCAACTCCCGGGGGTTATCCTCCAACGGCATGATGGAGGAAATCTGAGGTTTGACTTTGCTGATATTCAAGTGTGCCAGCTAAAGTCAGCGCTAGGGTTTGGACATTTTTGTCTACGGGGCATCTCTGATTGCCGGAACGAGGAAGAAGACAAGGCAACCATCACGGGTGAAATTATGAGATCAAACGATGAGCCGATGTACAGAGCTTCGACGAGTCACTGGTTTAATTACTGGGAGCAAGATGATTCTGCCGTAAGGTCAATGGCACTGCCGCTCTCGTGGACTTAATTGTCTCCGTCATGGTTCTCCTCCACCCCCCCACCCTTCTTCTATCGATGGATTCTCAGACGCCGATTGTATCGACAAAACCTTGACGAGAGATGGTCCCAGGCCGGCAATAGTTCTTCTTGCTCCTAGCCAGTCGCATTTCCTAGAGCTCCAAAGAAATTGCAACGTGGGTTAAGAGTGACCTTAATGTATTAAATTATTAAAAAAAAAAGGACAGAAAGTCAACGTCTTAACACTACCGTTTCCGTCCTTAAATCTTCCACTTAAATATTCCGACCTTATCCGTCGCAATGAGAGCATGAGGGTTGACAGACGCACCGATTTTATGTTCACATTGGAGCTTAATCTGACCCCGGACATGGGAAAGTGCCTGAAGAATTTTCTGAGGCTCCACTCTCCAATTAATTCAAATGAAACAAGTCGAAGCTGACGAGACCCAATCGGTCGATCAAATCGTTCCCTCGCACGAGGTGGTCCGAGTCGAATCCGAGTCAACTGGGACTCAGAACCACCGGATACGCAACTGAATGGGCATATTTGGTGCCGACCTAGTCCAAGTCGCCTTGCTCTCTTGCTCGCAAAACTTCCACCAATTCCCACTGCTTTATTATCGCCTTTGGTACAGTGGCTGCTCTCTCACCCACAAGTGGGCGCATCGAATTCGAACGCGGAAATATTTGCGAACATGACGGTGGAATTTGGAGTTTCACGATGACCGATGACCGATGACCGATGACCGATGAACTCTGATCTCTTTGTCGTGCGTGGCCAATTCGCCCGTCTGAACATTCAAAGCACTTACGCAACAAGTCGACGAAATGTCTTTGACAACTCAAATAAATTATGCCGCACAATGGCAGGGATTATCGTGTCCCACAGTACTCAATTTGCATGCAATAATTGACTCATTTTATAAAAAAAATTAAAATGGATTTAAAAAATGGGGGAAATTTATGAGGTATTTTGGGGGTGTATGCATAGTTATAAAATCGGACCAGTTCAACCGGTTCAATAAAGAATCAGCCCAATTTTTAAAATTAATCTAATTGTAATTAAAATATGGTTAGCTTTGATTGAACCGGTCCATTTTTTATTGGACTAGTGAACCTTAATTGAACCGATAAAAAATCGATATATTCAAAATAAAAATATATTATAATACATTTATTTTATTATATTAGATATATATTCATATTTTATGTTGAATTTAAGAGTTAATATAATTAGTATATCGTAAATTTTTATTATGAATTATTGTTAAATTATTTATAATATTATATTTTTAATATAATTTATTAATATACGGTTCGATCTATTAAGTCTTAATTTGATCCACAAATCTATTTGTTTGACTGATCCCGATTTAGTCCGATTTTAAAAATTATGGGTAAATGTGTATGAGACATTTTGCATCTGTTCCCCCATCCAATTGCCGGTCGTTGACCGCCCACATAATTAAACGCGTACACGCACTCTCTGCACATAAAACCGAGTTTGGCCACTACCACCAAGAGAGCTGCACCCGACCGGACTCAGGCCCCGCACTGCGAGTCCTACCGTCGACGATCCATTTTCTGGGCTAATTGATATGAGAGTAAACTTATATTTCGAAGAAGATTGTCCCCCGCCTATTGAAAGGACGATACACTTCTTCACATTTGAACGCCGGAAAGTGGCCGCCGTCGAAGAAAAAGTCAAATTAGGACGGCTGAGCCATGGAAATCAATCTATGATTTTTTTTAATAAAAGAGATTCACGAATACATTTTTAAAAAACATTAAATTTAAAACTAACTAATTAACTAATTAACTAATTAATTAGCTATGGAGGATAGAAATGTCAGCGGTGGTGTGCTGACTGATACTATACTCCACGTGTGAAGTTGGAATATGTTCCAAACTATCTTGGTTCGACGCGCAACCATTTGACATCGACCACACTTTCCGTCGACATGTAGCTAGCGTGTCTGAAAAGGCTAACCGGTGGGGCCGTACCCGAAACTGCCGATAGGTACACCTCAACATGGACATGTGGCGAAGATCAAAGATGTACGGCACGTAAGGACCTTGCTCGTATGTTATATATATTAGGTCAAATTTAATTGGGCAAACCAAACTTGAATCGGAAAACTAAAAGGGATCATAAAATTTCTTATCGAGAAAAATGTAATGAAAGATTATGTTACACGAGAAAGTTAATATCATTATCTTTTTCGTTTAAATCTTTTAAAAGTAAATATAAGCTAATGACATCAATAAGTTCCATGTATTTATACGTTTCATGAAGATATGTACAAGTGTGTTTGACATTATTGTTGCTCGTACGACACGCCTAAAGTTAAGTAACAAATTAGTTAATGTGATGCAGTATTGTTGATGTAATTAAAACCATATTTACATTAAATAAATAAATAAATAAAATGGCATTTTCTTTTCCGAAAATGATTATTATTATCAATTTATTTATATGGAAGAACGTGGGTACTGTATTTATTACGTGTTCGTCCTAAATATATATAGATAAAGTATTAAGGCGTCAACATCGACTCAATGCAACATCGTGAAAGCTTCCCATATATATATATATATATATATATATATATGCACAATGTACATGTATATATATTGGATGCTCTCCGGGATATCTCATCCTCCATCCCTCCTGTCCACACTGCTGAGCTCCTCTGCGATTTCTGAAGAAGGATTAAGAAGCAGCGGCGCCGGCGGCAGCAGTCGAAGAGTTCGAGAAGAGGAGGAGGAGGAGGAGGAGAGCACCCATGGAAACTCCAGCTCCGACGAATTACGACCGCCAAACAAGCGTTCGTCTCTCTCTCTCTCTCTCTCTCTCTCTCTCGTGCCTGCAGAACATTGTAAATCATATACGGCGACGTTTTGATGCAGCTCTGTGGGCAATGTGCTTTCTTCATGCCGGAAACCTTATTCAGTACGGAAACGGGTGAAACCGCCTCAATAAACCTGTGCGCTCGTTATGCTTATAGTCTGCACCTAAGTACGGACCAAAGACCGCCGTCCACGTGGACTCAAGTAGAGATGTAATATGTCTAGCTGGGTCCGGTTTAAAATAGATATGAGACTATTTGATTTGATCTAGTTAAGGTCTGGTATGATATGCTTAATTGACTATACTTTTAGAAAATCATGAACCGGCTCTGAACTGTCATAAGTGGGCCAGCCAGTTTGAACTTACCTTTTTCTACTATAGATATATATATATATATATCCAGATTATTTGAAATAATAAAATTTCTTAATTAACTTCTATTTTTATATTATACTCATAACCATAGTTTTAAAAACCGGACCGGGCCGGCCGGTTCGACCGGGAACCGGCCACTCACCCGGTCCGG
>CXYZ01012692.1:5103458-5118266 GCA_900006705.1 Sonneratia caseolaris | reverse complement strand
ATGGTTATATTAATGATTTTTGTTATAAATTATATTCAAATTATGATATTATGTAAATTTATTAGTAATATTATATTATTAATATTATTTTTTAAACATGCGGTTCAACCCATTAAACCCCCGGTTCGACCCATGAACCCATGCCTACACCGGTTCCCGGCCCGGTCCGGTTTTAAAAACTATGCTCATAACCATAAACCACAAATTCACTGTTTATTTCGTTAACCATCAAATTTTCACAAAGGGTATTTAGTGGTCTAGGTCGGTTTTATAACAGTTCAAATCTAGTTCAATGAGAAAATATGCTAGGCCGATTTTGGTTCAATGGGGTCATTTCTTGGACTCAACTCGTAACTGTCCCTCAGCCTAATAAGTCCGGTTGTGTGCCTATAGGGCGGTCCGAGCCAATTTTCTAGGATAAACCGGCCCCCCTCCTCTTTTTTTTTTTTTTTTCTTTGTTTTCCCTATTGTGCGATGTCCAGTCTCAGCATGTGCTCGGTGCTCTCTCCTCTCGTGTGCCTACATATTCTTCGCTTACTACGTGTGCTCTGAAATTATCTATCTGTCCGTCTGGCTAAAATTCATACTTGTACTGACAGCAAGCGTCCCACGGACATTTTCTAATTTCTATTAAGAACCCATGGCTATCACTTTCTGATGAATCCGCCTCGAAGAATACCGGTTTTCGGGTTTTTATTGATAGAGCAGAGCATCCGTTCTTTCCTTTTAGAGGCTAAGAGAGATCTGTCTACAGGTTGAGGAGAAGTTGGCCAGACAGAAAGAAATAGATGAGTGGCTGCCTATAACATCGGCCAGGAACGCAAAGTGGTGGTACTCGGCATTCCACAATGTCACAGCCATGGTTGGAGCCGGTGTTCTTGGCCTCCCCTACGCCATGGCTGAGCTGGGCTGGTAATTACCACGTGCTATTCCATTTTAATGAACGCACAGAAGGCACACAGAGCCACTCCTGTTTGCAATGCTTGAACCTGCAACCAGCCTGGGACGGTTCAAATGATCACTGCTGCTCTGTTTTTTCTACCCTCCGTACATTTAGCTGACAATTAATGGGGTCGTCATGGATTCAGGGGACCCGGCGTGGCCATAATGGTGATGTCATGGATCATCACCTTGTACACACTGTGGCAGATGGTGGAGATGCATGAGATGGTTCCTGGGAGGAGGTTCGACCGGTACCATGAGCTTGGGCAGTATGCCTTTGGGGAGAAGCTTGGACTGTATATCGTGATCCCACAGCAGCTAGTAGTCGAGGTAGGGGTCTGCATCGTATACATGGTGACAGGAGGAACATCGCTCAAGAAGTTCCACGACACAGTGTGCTCGACCTGCAAGAGCATCAAGACCACCTACTTCATCATGATCTTTGCCTCCGCCCACTTCGTCCTCTCCCACCTCCCCAACTTCAACGCCATCTCCGGCGTCTCTTTAGCTGCTGCCGTCATGTCCTTAAGGTATATAGACATAGATATACAGGTGATCTAATCTACTACCAAAAACTGCTTACCTTGATACGGGTCCTGCTTCAATTTCAAAACTCTATGAGAAGATGAGCCGCCTGAGGTTTCAGATACCCTTTCAACGAACAGTTACAAATGAGATCTTTCCAAGTATAAATCTTTGCAGAGCCAAACTTAAGCTGCTCCTGGATAAGAGGGAGTCAGCTAGAAACCATCGAGCTAGCAAATTTTTGTAATTTATGAATCAGTAGCGTTGCTAGGTGACATGCCCTAAAACTGCTTTTTAGGCGTGAGCATAGGGAGAGAGGAAAATGTACCAAACCTACTTCTCAAAAAGGTTTTGCCATTAAGTATGAACTGGATGGGTGAAGTTTTCATAGATTTGCCGAATTAAAGGGATTTTTCAATCTACACTCACCCATATACACATTTCCCAAACAGATTATGTGGACAACACTCAAGCTTTGGAACTGGTTTCGGAAACAGCCTTAAGAAGACATCTTTGAAGCTAATGAATTTTCAAAATTTAGAAAACAAAAAGAGTTCAGATAAACTTACTTTGCTCTATCAATATTGTAGCTACTCTACCATCGCGTGGGCAGCTTCAGTCCACAAAGGGGTGCAGCCCGATGTTCAATACGGGTATGCAGCCAAGTCCACGGCAGGAACTGTTTTCAATTTCTTCAGTGCTCTGGGAGACGTGGCCTTTGCCTATGCCGGGCACAACGTAGTGTTGGAGATCCAAGCAACAATTCCGTCCACACCCGAGAAGCCTTCTAAAGGGCCAATGTGGAGAGGAGTTCTAGTCGCATACATCGTTGTCGCCCTCTGCTATTTCCCAGTCGCCTTCATTGGGTACTGGATGTTTGGAAACTCTGTCAGTGATAACATCCTCATCACCTTGGAGAAGCCTGCCTGGCTGATTGCCATGGCAAACATGTTTGTCGTTGTTCACGTCATTGGTAGCTACCAGGTGACATTTTATTAACCTCTTACAAACCTTTCTCTTACGTACTTTGAACCCATCATCAGATTGGATAGTATCATAGTTTCCTATGGGTTTCAATTCCTTTCACAATATCATGCAGGTTTATGCTATGGCAGTGTTCGATATGACAGAGACTTTCCTGGTGAAACAATTGCATTGCAAGCCCACCAGAATGCTTCGCTTTATAACGCGTAACATTTACGTGGGTAAGTCAATGGGCTGCTGTTCAGTGTTACAAATCTTCAAAATTCACTGAATCAGGCCGTAGCTTGCCAAAACATTAGAATCTCAAGTGATCAAGTCCTATTCTTTTGCAGCATTGACAATGTTTATTGGAATCACGTTCCCATTCTTTGGTGGCCTTCTCTCATTTTTTGGAGGATTTGCATTTGCCCCAACAACATACTTTGTAAGCAATACTATTCAATAGACTAAGCTTTAGTATTTATGGCAGTTTCCAGAAAGTGACAAACACTTGAACTACTAACCAGTTATAAACAGTCTACAGCTGGTCCTAATGGTTTCCTTTGCTTTTACAGCTTCCCTGCATAATGTGGCTTGCAATTTATAAACCAAGGAGATTCAGCTTATCCTGGTGCATAAATTGGGTAGGTCAAACTCGACTTACATTCATATTTCCAGACATGCTTCAAGATTCCCAAACCCCCAGATGAACTAATATTGGTTTACTCATTATAACAGATATGCATCGTTATTGGCATTCTCCTTATGGTCCTATCACCGATTGGAGGATTGAGGCAAATCATTATTAAGGCAAAGACTTACAAGTTCTACTCTTAGAGGTATATATCGCCAAAGACCCATGATTGGGAAAGGGGGTTACGCTAAGATGCAAAAGTAAAAGCGCAGAAGAAAACCTTGTAGGTTGTTTTAACGAGTAACTTACTTGTGTTAATTCAAACAACTTATGCCAGGAATTTACTCAATTTGTTTTCTAGAGTTATTTTGATGCGTGTATATGATACTTCTCCAGTATGGAATTTACTTCATTACAAGGAAAAACAATAATATGAGTTTGACACTTGTAATTTTTTGAATGCTGATGGTATGAAACTCCTCTAGATGTTCCTACCTAAACAGAGCATCGTCTAAGGGTTTCTGCCAATCCAAAGCATGTTTTTTTTATTTATAAACACTTTTCAATACCTTTCCTTCCTCAATCAGGCAGAGAGTATATGGCAGCTTTTGCCGAGTTAGTGTGAATTATCATTTTATTCGTCTGATCCCATACAAACTGATAACAGGATACTCTATCCCTCCCTAAAGTCAGTGAAGTGAACCTATTAAACAGCCACCATGGCAGTCTATCATACCAACAAAATGGCCCTATCTCATAAAGTGAAGATAAAATAATGTAAACCGAGTGAAGCAGGAACAAAACAAGATAACCATGATGCAACTAATGGAACCTCAAAGAATTGGAACACGTACCACCTGAATAGAATAGAGACTTGCTCCTTATGATCGAGAACTTGTTTATCTAATTTTCTTTTTCATCTCATTGGTTCTGTCTCTATACAGCTCACACCAAAGACCCAAAATCCACAAAATGCTAACGACCAGTGCGATTACAACCACAGTCATCCAAGAAACCCAAATACATCTAGGCACCAAACCATCAGCCTGGCCACTGATAAAGAAAGCCCCCATCTTAAGGACAAAAGCTGGAGCAAAAACTCCCCTAACCATGGTATAGAAGGCATAGAAAGGAGGGGAGAGGAAAGCGTATAATTTAGCTGCAAAGCGGACATCCACTCTCCTCACACGTGCAAGAGTCCACGTGTTCTGGCATGCACTAGTGACCTCAGCAAGAACAAGAAGGAATAGAATAGCATATGATCCATGAGACACCAGGTACCTGATAATGGAAAATAAAGAGCAGAAGCAATTTGGATTGTATAATGATATAAATAGAGAAGCTCGGAGAATATGATACAAGTGAAGAAACAGAGAACAGTTAGGTTATAGACAGATCGATCAAAAACAAGGTACAGGGAGAGAAACAAAAGCCCCTCCACTGAGCCAAATCACTCATCTTTCTTCTCGCCATTTATCTGATTTAACTTCAGTTACCAATGTTATCCCAGCATTCATAAGCAAATAAAAATCAGCTACAGACACTCGAATACCAGAAAGTTCTCATTATAGTTTCAGAAATTGTCGGACAACAGTAAAAATTGATATCTGTTAATGGAAGAATACAAGAAAATGAACCTGCATGGCTTATTTAGCAGCAGCTCAATACACGATTCATCAATCACTCAATACATCCTATTAGAGGATTCCAAAGCAAACCGAAATTCAACATTCATCTGAATGTAGCGTCAGATGATTCATGCCATGCCAAAACATAAGAGGAAGCAAACTAAGACTATCAACATTAAACCTATACATGTGATAGGCATCAGTACCTGCAGCTGATGAGCATGTAAAGGGTGGCTACATGGTGGCCGATGAAGAGGACGTCAGTGGGGTAGAAAACGAGGTAGTGGAGGAGATCGGTGAGGAAGTAGGCGATGCTGAACTCGAGGACCAGGCACTCGGACTCCGTGTTGGGAGAGGAGAAGGAGAGATTTTGATCGGAAATTAGAGCGCGAGAAGCTAGGACGGCGGCAGGGGTGCCATGGAAGAGAGAAATCATGCAGCTCGCTGCCTCGGGCCGGGTCTTTGGCGTCCACCTTCGGAAGACGATGAAATAGGCCGCGAGATAGATCGATACGAACATTGGGAAGAAGAGGGTCAGCGGAGGGATGGTCTGAAAGGAAACCATTACTGTTTCCATTGAAGCCCGGAGCTGGACGAGGATGAAGCCGGCAGAGAGCGGAGGAGAGAGACAAGCTTTTGAGTGCCCGCCCGCCCGCCGGCGAGGTTGTAGCGGGAGGAGGAAACGGGCGGGACATTTCGCAGAGTGACCCCCCCTACTTTTGTCCTAGTTCAATTTAGCACATCAATGCTTTACATTTCTATTCGGATCCCTATTATGTATCTCTCATGTCATTCCAGTCCCTGGCCCGACATGGAGTGACGATGGCACGTTTGATCCAGTAAAATGATGCTCCATTCGACAACGAGTCCCCGACGCACCAGTTTCCAATTCAAACCCACATTGTCGTAACGCAGCATTATTACTTATTTGAACAAAATGAACTCGCATAATCCAAATTAGAATTTTTTAATTATATCCAAGGATATAAAATATAATTTACTCCATATTTATCATGTAGAGTAGGAAATTATCTATTTAGCCAAGAAAAAAAAGGATAGTGGCTTATTTATTCAAAAAAAAATAACAAGTCAAAAAATTATCATAAGAAATTATTATACGAATAATAAATATATTATCATAATCGAGTTATTTTATAGGAGATATTAGTGTTCACTCGTTACTCAAATTAATATCAAGACCAGGATCTATCGGCCGGCTGGTCTCCTGCTGTCGACCAAAATCTCAGCAGCATCACGGCATCGATCACCATCTTATCATCGTCCACAGCACGGTCAGCTACCACCACCACCACCGCCGCCGCCCCGTCTCTGCCACCCATGTGTTGTCTCTCTGTGCCGTATGGAATAATATTGTCGTACGCATGAAGCGAGGAATATAGCGCTCCCATTGGCTGAAATCCCAGCCAATCAGAGTCGAAAGAGTGTCCGGCACTTCCCTAAAGCGAAAGGGCACGTGGTGCTTCCTCGGCGCCGGTGCACTGTCGGGACGAGGAAAAAGGGCCGGGCTTTGTCGTGATGCTCTAGGAGGTGGACGCGTGGTCTGTTTTCATTCGCCACGACCAGTTGACTGCTGTACTTCCCACGCGAACCTGGTCGCCCTGAAGATGCCATGCCATGGCTTCTCTGCCACGGGGTATGAGGTTCACGCGCAGAGTCGGCGTATGTGATTGGCTCTTGAGGTCCCGCTAGGAGCCAGATGACGACGCGTGGAGGGTCCGATGGCAAGGCGGATCTGGGGCTCGATCTTCCCACGTCATCTCCGATGTACAAAGGGAGATGGCGTGGTTCTCTTGTGGCTTGGAACCACCAATTATAAGATTCTGATACCGCAGTTTGGTGCCTTCATTGAGTGCGCTTATAATATATAACATATCAAATTAATTAGTACATTTTTTTTAAACAAATAAGAATTAATAATAGATCATAAATTATATAATATATTATTTTTAGTAAACTCTTGTCATATTATTTGACATATTAATTTAAGGATTTTTTAATATTTATTAAAACCAAATCTCTTGTGGTCACTTTCTTTTTCTATTTACTCTTGTGTATATATATTTATAAATTTATTTATAATAAAAAATGTAATAACAAGTTTCTAATTTTGCAGTATAAGAAAAGAATATCAGTACAGTGATATCACTCTTGACATAACAATCAATAAATTATATATTTGATAGTTACAATAAAAACTATTATATCTCATTTATTCATTTTTATCTTATTTTATTTTAAAATTTCTTATTTTATTTTAAAGTTACGAATTGATTATATAATGAAAAAAAGAAAAAGTCGCCATTGGGTTGGAATGGCTTAGTCGAAAACGGTGCTCACAGGCTCGATGCTATTATCTCTATATGTCGACTATGTTTCTCTCCCAAAATATGGCCTAGTGGTGAGCGTCAACGTAGCCCCGGCACCTGCCACCGACACCCTCGAGCTCCAGTCTCACTTCTACGAGTCCGAGACAGGCATGATCGGTCACGACAACCGGGCAACAGATGTACGGGCTTTGGAGATACACTAAGCCATCTCTTGAGCTCGAGCGAAAATGGATGATCTTCACTCCGTTCTCCAGGATCACAATCTCTTGATTACACTAGAGAACGTAAGTGTATTATGATGAGCTGGAATCTCCCTTTTGCGTGGCACTAGCTATATCTTATTAGCCAGAGGTATTAAAATGGACGAAGAATTTGTGATGATAATCCTTCATGTCATCATGGTAACGATACTCCACGATGAATGCAGGACGATGCCGGTGCCCATGTGACGATTTTGAAGATCATAACGCGTAAAACGTACCGATGTATACACTCGTAGGTGAACGGGTGGAAGACCGGAAACTTAAGCATGCCATAGGCCCAACAAGATAAATGTCGAGTCCAGGCATCGGACAGCGACAAACGGAACGTATCACTGAATCGGGTTATCATCGGTGAGTTGGGCGGCCGTCATCGCTTGCTCGGATGCAGACACAGGAGAGACAAAAGCAATTACACACAACTGTTCGGGAGCTGATGTAGAAGATGGAGTCGAAGATAATGATACGTCTTCAGTGAAACATGTTTCTTGTTCATGATCGCTTTGTCGTTTCATCCCTCTTAATCTCTCTCCCTTTGTCTCTCCTTGAAACACAGAAGGATCTCGACTTTCGACATTCACCAATATTGAAACCCTCCCTTGCTCATATGCTCTTCTCATCCTGCCACCCAAGTCTCTGGGCTCAGAGCCTCCTACGAACCCAAAGATTGCATATACAGGGATGAAGGGACCGCTAGTGCTGTGTGACTGACTCGCGGCAGCTCATTTCTAGCCAAATTAAGCCTTTTTTTTTTTCTAACGACTGAATTTCCAAGCTTCTTCTCTGGACCAGAACCGAGATTCCCGGACCTACTGTGGACACGACCAACACTCGACCCTACCTTTTGGGGTCTAGTTTTTTCCTCTTGCAGCGTGGTTATTCCCCCACTCCATATATCTTGTCAGAAATTATAGTTATTAATAATGGACGACTGACTACTCCCAATCCAGGCCTTATTACCGCAGAGCCGATCACGCTGTATACGTATGCATGCATATACCTGTAGTATGTACGGCGGTCGGACGACAATATCCGGGGAATCCATGTTCGACGGAGCTTTCTGGGGCTGTTTCTATGGTTTCAGCTCAAAACCCTAAGCTGAGAGCAGCCTTCACGTCGAGCCGCCATGCAAACTCTCCCCAGTCTAACCTCCAGACGTCACAGGGCACCAGCTTTGAGTACCTCTTGTCGCGCCACGTGTGCTCCACCCTCACCTGGCACGTGAACGCCTCGCTCAGCCGCGGCAGCTCCTCCTTCGCCGCCACCTGCACCCTCACATCCGCCCCCTCGCCCTCGCCGCCGGCCACCAGCCACAGGTAAGCGGCGTTCAGCCACCGGACCCTGTTCAGGGCATCTGTTACGAACGCGGGACATGGGTCTAGCTCCAGGCTTCGCAACCTCTCCACGTCCGTGAGCCCTAAGCTGTCTCCCGCTCCCATGTACGCGCCCCCTACGCTCTCCACCGTCACGCGCGACTCCACCACCTGCCGATCCGGCGCTCCGACTGCTCCGCCACCGACCTTTAGGGCTCCACGTATTTCCTTGGACCCAGTTTGCAGGTCCTGACGGTGACCATCAGATCCTGCCGCCGCCGGCGCCTGACCTTCTTCTTTTGCACTCAAGAGACGCATCGTTGCGGCCTTGCAGGCCTCACCAGATCCCGTCCCACCACCGGCGACGTCAGATCTACTGCTATTTCCGCGGCGAATGTTTTTCCTCCGAACCCTAACCCGGTACTTCCTCTTCACCCTTCTCCACGTGGCCGCTCCTCCCGGGCCCTCCGCCTGGGAGGCACCGGAAAACGGGTCCCCGAGGGCGGGCTTCGGGGCTATCGGCCGGAACCTGAGCATTATCGGGCTGATCATCATCGACCTATCTCCTGCACCACCCGCGAAGCTCCGGAGCTCTAGACTGCCTCCGCCGACCACGCCAGCCGCCGCCGGCTGCTCTGTCCGATCTCCGCGAGAACCCCAGATTCTCATTCCCCACTTCACAGACAAACTCTTCTCTATCTCCGAATCTGTATGCTGCTCAGTTGATAATAGCAGCAGGCAAGGTGGCCGGGCGAACAGGCACACCACGTGTCTACGGCACCACGAATTAAATATTTTAAGCATGAGAGGGGGTGACTGGCTTAAGGCTTTGTCGGGTGGGGCCCAGTGACACGTTGCACGCACCAGTCCTCCCCCATCATGATTCATATACATGAAAGCTGGAACGTGATTGGTCGCAGAAGAGCCACTCACAGCCCGCTAGGTGTACAGCACTCAGGGGAGGAGAAAGCTACGAACACGTGGAGATTCCTGAAAAAGCGTGGCCCTTACATAAATTTGTCAAGAGTACCAAAGCTTAATATCCACAAAACCTAATATAATAATATGTCATATATTGATCTTAATAAATTATTTATTTTATATGTAAAATCTGAATTTAAAATCTTACCATATCACTGCACCGCTCTCTAAGCATTTATGGGAGATTTTCATGACTTTCATTTTAATGGTTCTTCTGTAACCTGTCACATTTTAGAGGATATAATTTAAGGTCACAGTTTTCTCTGATTGCTGTTTTCCTTAAGTGATAATGGGGAGTAACCTTGATGAGGATCTGCTGCTAGTCAAACTGAACAGATTCCACAGAGGCTGAACCGCTAGAGTAGATAAAAAGGAAAAAAAAACAATAGAATCAGTGGAACAAGGTGAACTACGTGCCAAAAGTAGGTTCTAGTTTTCCCCAATGGTCACTCATATATTCACATCTACAGGCAGCCATGGCGTTCTTACAGTCTTCCTCCTGAAAGGGATTTCCTGCTTACGTGCAGAACGTAGTCACAGCTTCAGGGAAGCTAACCAAGTGAACTGAACCACAAGAAGAAGAGGGAGAAGGTGTTTGGGGGGTGGGGGGAGTGGCGTGGGTTCTAAAAAGACAGTTTTTCTGTGAGGGAGGATCGGTGAGCAAAGGGATTAATACTGACAAACCATCTCCGAGGCTGGAAGGGTGCATTCTCAATCATCATCAGGTCGCTTCGGCTATATCCAGCTCCTCCAATGGACCTGTGGAACAAGTGATAGCAGCAGTAAATCAAGGATAGGTCAAGTTTGGTGGGATGGAATAGAAAGAGAGGAAATGGAATCAATTTTATAGAATAAGTTGTATCTAATTATAAAGGGCATTAGCAATCTTTAAATTTGGAGGGAATTATGAAATGATAGCATTAAGGAATCCCCGTTCCACCAGTATGAAGGGAAAAAAATCTAATCTAATGGAATGCAAAACCTTTCAAGTGCAATCAAATTAAAAATACGAAATGGAAGGCTATGATTCTTGTTCCATTCCATTCATTTCTATCCCATTGCACCGGAACATAACAAATTCGAGGTGTTGACAAACCTGATTATGGCCTGACAGTTCCAACCAGGTGCCAATGGTACAAATCACAGAAGCTATACAATTCCATATAATGCAGATGGCTTTTTTCTTTTCTCTGCATTTAAATTCGTGTCCACAGTGAATAGAATGTTGACGAAGGATACAAAACAGAGATAGAGAAAAGAAAGTGAGAGGGATGCCTTACATTTGAATATTGGGGCATAAGGTGCAGGACAGGGAGAGACGGTGTGGTCGGGTAACTGGTCTATCAGATCAACTGTCACCTGCAAGCATGCTGTCAGCATCTTCTTTTCCAACCTCACAAGCTGTGTGGCCACCCGTTTCTTTGGATTTAAGGTTGGATCTGCCAACTAGTGTAATTGGGGTAACAAGGAGGAAAAGTTTAAAAAGAATCAATGTGTTTACATAAATGATTCATACCAGGAGCATGTTAAAGCAAACTTACTAAAGACTCATCTTCGCTCAAGGTAGTAGGGTAGCGAGCTAGCCGAGACTTGAAATATTCAGTTAGTTGATCCAAGACTGCCCTTTCCATGCAAGGGCTCACCTGCGGGGAAAAGCAAAAGGATGGAGGGAACAAATTTTGATTGATAAAGCGGAGTCCAAAAAAGGGAACCACTCTATTAACATTTTCTCATCTTAACAAAATGAAAAAAAAAAATGAAGGCCATTGCTGAGCTAAAATTATTTAAAGTGACACCAAGCAACGGAGATATGCAAAGTGCGAAAAGTTACCAGACAGATTGGCCCTTGTGAGGAAATAACCGACTGCATTTCAGAAGGTTCTGAAACATACCCCAGCCGCAGATAAGGGAGCATATCTAGAACGGCTTCCTTCTCCTTTCCTGCATACACCTGCAGCCCCAGAGCATCAAAAGTAATCCCTTGGAATGAAATAAACCTCTGTAAAATTGTTCTTTCCATACATGAAAAGCCTGTATAGATAATTTCCCATTTCTTTGAGCAACCATTCTTTTATCCTGATATTGAGGATCATCAGTATTCAGAGCTACCTGAAAGATGTAAAGAAAGCACATTGACATGGTGAACTTTATATATGAAATTCAATTTCAGGTATAGAGAGAATTAACTTCTTGTACCTCCACGACTAACCGGTCATAAGCATTATCTTCATCAACAAACCCATAGTTTATCAGCAATTTCGAGTTGGGCTGAGGACCACACCTTGGAACATACAGTAAATAAAACTATCAGTGCAACAACAGAAACACAGTGCGGTATGAGGACTGAGAAGATAGACCTGAGACCAAAAAGCTTACCAGACAACTATTGATTCTCCAGCCTTGTACTCACGATCGACCACAAGTTGGACTGCTCCATCAACAGCGGTCAGCATTGCCTTGCAGTTGCTTCTATAAGCTAATAATGGAGGTCCAAGTGGGACCAGAGCAAATCTTCGTGCCAAACTAACTTTCTGAGTTCAAACAGGAATTCATTTGCTAAATCAGTAGACCTTATCTCACATATGGTGTTAAAGCAAATAAACTACTAACTAATACTAATGAATCTCCTTACAGATCCACACATTAATTCCATACTGATTAAAGCGAAATAGGGAGCATCTAATCGATAACTAATATTAGCAACATGCTCAATGATACAAAATGCTTCATGTCATAGTACTTGAAGTATTCTCTGGAATAATACACGAATTTTTGATAAAAAAAAACGACACTAAAAGAACAGCATTTTTTTTAATATACAAACAACATGTAGACGACTGAATGAAAAGAGAAGTAAAGTTGCAAATTGGAAGGGCCAGTTCCAACAAAGCACAATTTTGATCAAGTGGGTACAAGGAGTCAGATTTTCATTTTATGAAGCTCATGCTACCAAAAGTTTTATTAAGTTACACATTCTTTACCTGCAAATGCACCACACAAGACTGAACAGCAACAAAAGCTTGCTTGAAAATCTCAAATGGAAATGCCTCAGTTGGAATATCATAGGGATATTGCTGCAAAATTTAAATCCCACTTCTCAGATAAATCATTCAATAATTATCAAGAGAAAGGTGGCAAAACATATTCAAGGAATTACCTGAAACAAGGAACCAGCCATAAACCAAACGGTGTCAAGCTCATTGTACTCTTTCTTAATGCCTCCAGCCCTTTGGAGAACTTCAGCCTAACATATTAACTCAGAATATAGTGAACAGTGCATTATAGATGAACATGTGCACCGGATACCACAGCTTACATCGAAGAACAATATGACAAAGATTGCCAGAGGGTAGTACCTTTGTAGGACTGCCAGTAAGGTAGCCAAGCTCAGATTCTGACCATAAAAGTGGAGATTCCACTGCCAGTTGGCCTCTCCCTCGCTGACGATCGAGCTCCCTAATATAGGGGTACCAAAAAGATTTCTTTCCTTGCTTCTTCTCATACATAAGATACAAGGCCAAGCAAGCCAATTCCGACAATTTGTTCGAAGCCAGTAGTTCGGCTGCATACACACCAGGAGTCAGGGAAGAGAATAATGGGCAAGTATAGTCATTCAGATACAGAATTTGCAGCCACATGCATTGTTTGTTAAGAATATGAAGAAAAATAACCAAAAGACACAAGCTAAAACACAAATGTTGCACCCTACAGATTCCAGAATGGAAAGGGACGGGATTGAAGTAGGGCTCAGCTACAACTTTTCTCGCTCGAACAAACAGCTGCCTAGATATACTAATCCACTTTTCTCTCCCACCATTACCAGATGCTTCTAATAGCTCTGAAGCTTAGTTGTACAAAGGGTTGACATTACCAACCACATGAATTCTGGCAGATCTAGATAGAATGTAGAGCAGATCCTTGAACTTTTATTCAACTGCCAAAAGGCGATTCACTAAAAAAATTACAGATTTTGAACTAGTAGTCCATGAAATAGATGAAGCATACGCCAACACCAAAGGTAAGAGTGAAGCTACATGCTGCGAACAATACAGCAAGCCTTACCAATAGTCTCGTTTCCTAGAACCCTCTCAAGAGTCACTACCAGCGAATCCGGCACGGAGAATACCACATCGCCCACCTGCAAGCCCAAAGCCGTTGACTTCACCTACAAAGAATCCGACCTGAACAACAAACGAAATACAAGAATAGACAACCAGTCAAATTTCACCTGCAGATCTTCGCTCGCTGCCACGTAGTGAATCGGGCTGTGCTTCTCATCGTGCGAAGGTCTCTCCTTGAGCACGACCTTGCAGGGAGGCAGACCGTTCCGGTGCATCCACGACTTCAAGTCTCCGGATTCCTCTGCTCCCTTCTTGCTCACGACAACTTCCCCGTGCTTCCCCACTTTCTCATTCCGGGACCCGGCCACCAGCGTCTCGGAGCTCGACGCGCGGCAGAGGCTCCTCCCACGGTGGATCGAGGGGAAGGAGGAGGCCAGTCGCGGGCTCCCGTGGGGCGAGACCGAGAGGCGGGACAGGGCAGTCGAGAGCGGGCGAGGGAGAACCCGGGGAGGGGAAGGCGGCGAAATGCATTGGCGGTGCAAGGGACAGAGGGCCATTTACAGGGAGAGAGGGGGGAGCTAGGTTTAGGCCCGTGAATGGAGATTCTGGGGAGGGCGTCAGATATTTTTCAGGAGGTGAAGTTTCAGTATGGGCTGTGAAGATAAGAGAGGGAAGCAGAGAGGGTAGTGATTGACAGGGGAATAGGTAGACAAAAATCTCTTCTTGTTCTCTTCTTCCCCGCACCAGTGCTCACGCTTTTTCCCACTTTAGAACTTAGAAGCATAATAGAGCTGACCTCACTTGTGAATGGATTCTAGAGGTGTCTTAGAGTAATTTAAAATAGAATCGACATAGAACCAGCCCTAAACGATCCGATTCACGGTTCAAACCATAGTTTTTAAAACCGGACCGGGGGTCAGCTTGCGAATGGATTCTAGAGGTGTCTTAGAGTAATTTAAAATATAACCGACATAGAACCAGCCCTAAACGGTCCGATTCACGGTTCAAACCATAGTTTTTAAAATCAGACCGGGATGGCCGGTTCGATCGAAACCAACCACTCACCGGGTCCGGTTCTCACAAAAAAATCTAATTATTATTTAAAGGAGGTCAAATCCAATTGAACCGGCCAGTTTTTACTTGAACCAATAAA
>CXYZ01012692.1:5036825-5095590 GCA_900006705.1 Sonneratia caseolaris | reverse complement strand
ATTTTTTTGGGTTGTAATGGTACTACTTGATATTCTCTTACGACTCAAAAATCCCCACCCATGTATGATTTTTTCCTGCTATGCTCGGGTTTGCCATTTTTTGACAAGTCTATGGAGAGTTAAAATGAAAGAAAGAAATATTTCATGAATGAAAAAAAATTCATTTTGGTGGTCAAAATTTGACTAATAATTTTTTGCAATCCGAGTTGATTTCGTGACAATTCGATATAATTTTGTAATAGTTACAATCTATTTTTAAATGGTTTTAGGTTAGCCTAATAAGAAAATATGTCAAGTTAGTTCTAATTTAATAAATATATTTCTTGAACTCATATTATAACTGTCATTGTTAGAATGATTATGAGTTAGCTTTAAATATTAATGGGCAAGTTCAAAACCAAACATGCACATTTAACATTTTTTGTCTACCCACCATCAACCCCAGTAAGTAATACAACTGGTAATTACAATTCTATTCACGACAGTAGAATCTTCTGACTTAATTACGATTCGGCATATTAAACGTAATATGTCGATTTGGTTACATATCACTATTTAAGAAATTATGAACCAGTCCATTTAGTACTAGCTCGAATTGTGAAATATAAATAAGCTTATTCGAACTATGAACATAACCCTTTTTTAATTATTTACAATGAATAATGACAATATATTTATATAACTTGAGAGCTCAGAGTTAGATTTATCAACTTAAGCTGTGTCAACCTGATACGATTATAGTTTCAAGCCATGCCAACATGGCTCACTATCTTAGTTGGCTTAAAAAGTCATAGTCCGAGCTAAATTTTTCGTGCTTTGGGTGGTGTAAGCTTGGCCCAAATCTACTAAAAATAATTTAATATTTCAAAATAAATTTTTATATGACATAATTAACTAGTTAATTTAAAAAAATTAAAATAATTATTCATTTAAAACATTTCTCATAATTTTTTTGTACTTTCTGGTCAGTATGATTTTTTTGGGTCATATTGGTACTACTTAATATTCTCTTACGACTCGAAAATCCTCACCCATGTATGATTTTTTCCTGCTGTGCTCGGGTTTGCCATTTTTTGACAAGTCTATAGAGAGTTAAAATGAAAGAAAGAAATATTTCATGAATAAAAAAAAAATCCATTTTGGCGGTCAAAATTTGACTAATACTTTTTTGCAATCCGAGCTGATTTCGTGACAATTTGATATAATTTTGTAATAGTTACAATGTATTTTTAAATGATTTTGGGTTAGTCTAATGAGAAGACATGTCAACTTGGTTCTAACTCAATAAATATATTTCTTGAACTCAAATTATAACTATTATTCAGATCAGTTAAAGTGATTATGAGTTAGCTTTAAATAGTAATAGACAAGTTCGAAACCAAATATGCACATTTAATATTTTTGGTCTACCCACCATCAATCCCAGTAAGTAATACAACTGGTAATAGATCTTTGGATTAGTCAAAGACGCTGACGTTTCAACCCCCTTCCACTCTTGCCTTTCAAGCCCCTCACGTTCTTCTCCATCGGTAGTCTCATGTTGCCTAATTTTAAGGCAACACCATCAGCTTACTGGAACACAATGGCATCATATTCGATTTATATTTAAAAAATTTATCACAATCAAATTCCCGAATTTAATTTTGATCCATTGAAATACTTATCCTATATTTCTCATTTATACGTCGAACTTTTTAATTTAAAAAACAAAAAAAAATCTAGTAAGTCTTGATTTTGAGAGGGCCAGCTGGGAAAGAGAGCGACGCGTGGGCCCCACGTACTGGCACGAGCGTTATTGTGGGGAAGGTGACTTACGACTGAATTGTGTCGGTGAGTGGGCCCCCAGCCTAGAGATGAACCCCACGCGCCCCCTCACCTAGCTCGTCCATGGGCGTACATCTCATGTTACGCGAGGCCCAATAGTGGAGCTCCGATTCAACCTTGCGCGTGATGATCAAGCGCCCAGACGCGAGTCGGAACTCCTTCCACTAATTAATTAGTGGTTTTCCCGTAATACTAAACTAAACCATTTCCGTCCACACGTCGCCATTGAGCGAACTCAACGGCACGATCCTGCCCCCCAAGAATTCCGTGAAACGACACCGCTTTGCCCAGCGCACGTAATATGAGAAAGAGGTAATGACTAGGCAAAATGAACATAAATATGTATATATATTATTTACGGAAATTCGTCTGTGTCGGTTCCCTTCTCTGCTGCTCTTTAAGCATTTTTTTCTCGTGTCCTTTTCTTCTGACGTTCTTCCCGCTCCACTCTCTCTGCTCTGAAGTTAAGAACTCGGAGGTACTCGCAGAGCCGGTGGTGCAGATTCTGACGCGAAACGGTGCGTTTCTATGTCATCTACATCGTCCTCCCGATGGCAACTTTGGTTGCTCCAATTAGCTGGCTAGCTGTTTAGTATAGTATAGTTATTGTGTGTGTGTGTGTGTTTAGTTAAGGTCTGACGATTCCTCTGGTTTCTTTGTGTTATAGTTCGCGTGAGTTGCTGCATTCAGATGAATTCGTAAGGTAATCAGCTTATCCAGCTCATCTATGCGAATTTGTTGCAGTTTTTATATGCGCTGTGGATCCAAATGGCACCGACGAAGCAAATTTCGTTCTGATTTTGATCTTTGTTTGCTATGGTTCTGTATTTTAGCATGCGTATGTTGTTATCTGTGTAACTGATAGGTTTTGAACATCTTGAGCCGGCCCATGGAAGTTGCATTTTTAGCAAGTTGCAAGTGTAGCGGACAGCATTTTTCTTTCTCGTTTTGCTGTCTCCTTCTGTAGATTGATTTCGGGTTAGTTGCATATTCTTTTACGGTAGGAGCCTGATGGACCCTTGGCTGTGGAAAGATATCCATTTTCTTCTTGTTCTGAGATAGAGGCTCAGTTACTGATCAAATAAGTAACAATGCATATTCCTTTCGCAAAATTAGTTTCATAAACTTTTTTATGCGATTTTGTTTATTCCCGAATTTTATGTCTATCTACAGTACCCTTATTAAAAAGTGCTTTCATGGTGACATGGTGCAGTAAAATGTCTTTGTTGTCAGTTATCTTTTCGTGATTCATTTGTTTCCTTAGTCAATTTCATCTTTCTTACCTATTGTCAATTTTTATATGAGTCGGAGGAGTGTAGGGAGAAAGAATTGGATGTGGTGGCCTGAAGGCCAAACATATGGCAATAACCAATAATTTTTTTATTACGTAACTCGATGAATTGCATAAGATGACTTGCCTATTTATAGCTCATAAGAACAATAAAATCTGGAAATAAATAATATTAAAATATCATGAAGATGTTTAAATCGTATCTAGAATATTTTGAGAATTTAAACTAACCAATCTATTTGATATTCAAAATATATTTTTCTAATAACAATAATATTAAATCTCCTCTACCTATGATATTCAAATGGAGACAATCTATTTCAGGCTGACAAGGCAAAGAAGGGAGCTCCTGTACTCTTTACCATAGTGGTTTTGGATGTTTGGTGTGTGTACTATTTTTCCTGATTATTGTGTAGGTGTACTTGCTTATGGTTTTCTAATATTTACTCTCATCAGTTTCCTTTTGATTAAGGGAAACTAATTAGCAGCTGTACTATAGTCATTGGGAGCAATAGCAAAGTTGATGACCAGATGGTTCTAGGCCCGAAGACAAAGGCTAGGAAAGGCCCCTCTGAAAAACTCAGTTATCTAGTACTCATTCAGGAGATCAAGCCTTGGCCTCCATCACAGTCTCTCAAATCACTTCGCTCTGTGCAGATTCAGTGGGAAAATGGTGAAAGGAATTCTGGATCAACTAGTTCAGTCATTCCCTCTATTGGTTCTGGTGTTAATGATGGAAAAATTGAATTTAACGAGTATTTTAGGCTACCGGTAACACTACTAAGGAATATGTCTGTAAAAGCTGGGAATGCTGATGCATTCCAAAAGAACTGCTTGGAGTTTAGATTGTACGAACCTCGCAGAGATAAGACTCTGAAAGGACAGTTGTTAGGAACTGCTTTAATGGACTTGGCGGATTATGGTGTGATGAAAGGGAGCTTGAGCATAAATATTCCAGTGAATTGCCAAAGGAACTATAAGAATACAGCTCAACCATTTTTATATGTCAAGATTCAGCCAGTTGACAAGGGTCACAATAATATCTCCTCAAAAAATGGCCTCTCTAAAGTGGCGTCACTAGAAAAGGATGGTGTGGATTCTGTTTCAGACTTGATGAAGGGAGAATATGAAGAAAAAGCAGAGATCAACACTGTCAGTGATGATGATGTGTCATCTCACTCGTCAGTGGCTGTTTCTTCTTCTGAATCTAATGGAAGTTTACCTCCAAGGACTGCAAAGGTATTCATTTGTTTGTTTACTTTGTTAATTCTCTGGTTGCAATCCTTAGTGAATGAAATTGGTTATTGTATGTATTGGTGTTTTCCCACAATTTTTCTTAACCCTTTTTGTCCTCTTAATTACACTTACATGTGCAACTTTATTACTCTTTAAATAAGGATCATTTTGTATGCAATATTTCAATTATTATCTTGTCTGGTTATGTGGCTTTTAGTCATACTGTGAATATTCTTCCTGAGTTTCTAGCTGAAGTTGTAATAATAATGTATCTAACTTGAGGAACTTTTGGCTTTTAGAAGCAGATGAATTTATGTTTTTTCGAAAACTGATTAGATGAACATTGTGCTTTGTTGCAGAATGAGTCAAATGACATTGACAAGAGTGGTGGAGGTGCTGAGGAGAAGCATATTTTAACTTCGGAAACAGCACGTAGGACATCCAATGCTTTGCCAGCCACTGCAGCTCAAGAGGACATTGCGGGTAGCTATTCTCGTTCATCATCGATGGAACTTTCTTATGATCTGGAAAGCCCAGAAAAGGATCATGCTTATTATTCTAGCTCTCCAAGGACTAGTCCTGTATCCATCCAAAGAGTAGCTGTGCAGAGCGCTTGTTCTTTTTCATCATCTTTAATCAGTGACTGGAGAGAAGAAGAATCCAATAGTGAAAGTCTAGTGCATGTCCATGAAGGGATTGGTAATGGAAAAATGAAAGCCAAGGATGCTGCATATAATGATAATGGTTCATTTTCCAGTTGTTCACTGAACCAAGGCAAAGCAAGTGAGTGTAACGGTCTCCACAATGAAGCAACGGATGCAGCAGCTTTGGTGATTGAAGAAAATTATCCTGATCAAAATGGAAAAATAGGTGACTTAGAAGATAGGATTTCTATTGATACTGGTGAAGAGCAAGATTCGCCATCAATTGGTTCATCTTGCTTTGGCAGCAAAAATCACGGGACGAGAGGAACTACTGCAAGCAACAGACTAAAGCATGTGACGACATCTGTTCATTCAAATTCAGATTCTATTAGGAGTAATGGAATGGTCAGGTCTGCTGAGGAAGTAAAGGAAGCTGAGGTCATGCAAGATGTACAAAATGGAGCAAGAAGCTTCAGAACTAAGGAAAGTAAAGATGTTAAGTTTTATGCCAAAGACACTCAGAGTACTCTTTTGAAAGCTAAAGTCCAGCATCTTGAGCACAGAATTGAAGTATTGGAGAGTGAGTTGAGAGAAGTTGCTGCTATTGAGGTCTCTATTTATTCTGTAGTTGCAGAACATGGGAGTTCCATGGCTAAGGTCCATGCCCCAGCTCGGAGACTTTCACGCATGTATCTCAATGCTTGTCAGAACCACTCCCTGGCATGGAGATCGAGTGCAGCCAGAACCATCATTTCAGGACTGGTGCTGGTGACAAAGGCATGTGGGAATGATGTCCCAAGGTATAAGTTAGAACTTTTATACGGGTTGCTGTTCTTCTCTTTTTGCTCTCTCTTTGTGCAGGCTGCAGTTCCAACAGTGCCCATGACTTGCAAAATATATCTCACTGGCTTGATTTTACAGGTTAACGTATTGGTTATCAAATTCGGTTGTACTAAGAGCAGTTATAAGCCAGGCTCTGGAAAATATGGAGCCACCTATATCCCCAATAACTCAGAATAATAGAGTCAATTGTGTAAAGGGAAACATGAATATATCTTCACCATTAAGATGGGAGTCCTCTCTGAGTAAGAAGATTAATGACCTTATAGATTCACTGGACTGGAAGGACCCACAAACATTCATATCTGCATTGGAGAAGGTTGAAGCCTGGATCTTCTCTCACACTGTTGAGTCCATATGGTGGCAGGTCACTATTCCCACCACTGTTCTGTTCTCCAATCTTCAACCACTACTTTGCTTGATTTTATTTGGCTTTTTTGCCCCAGACCCTGACTCCACATATGCAATGTGCTAGAGGGAAAGCAACCGGTAGAGTTACATCCTCATCGAGTACAAATTGCAGCAAAGCAACACACATGGATGATCAAGATGAGGGAAACATCTCAATGGATCTGTGGAAGAAAGCCTTTGAGGATACTTTTGAAAGGCTTTGTCCTGTACGAGCTGCAGGGCATGATTGTGGCTGCCTGTCTATGCTACCTAGATTGGTATGATGCAAGTACAATATGATGGTTTTCTTGTAGGTTTTGGTACTGGAAGTAGATAACTGAATGTAAAGTTCTTGTGGACCATGAATTAGTCTTTGGCCTTGATAGCAAACTCTGTGTTGCTCCTCCAAAGACTCTTAATCTAACCCCTTTTTATTGCCTGCACAGATAATGGAGCAATGTGTGGCTAGATTAGATGTTGCTATGTTCAATGCTCTTCTGCGTGAGTCTGCTGATGAGATCCCTACAGATCCAGTATCTGATCCCATTAGTGATCCCAAGGTTCTCCCTGTTCCAGTTGGAAAACCAAGCTTTGGAGCTGGTGCACAGCTTAAAAATGCGGTAAGTATCATAGGAAATGAATTGGCTCATGCTTTGTTTATTGTTTTTTTTTTGGCTGCAACATTATTGGATCTTATGCTCAATCTGGCTATGCAAGACCCTCTAAGAATGCTCATCATTTTGGGCAAATCTTATCCTGATAAAGATAAGTTTAACCCGAAATTCTTTTATTGTTTCATCTGTCAGATTGGGAACTGGTCAAGATGGCTTATTGATACATTTGGGATGGACTATAATTCGCTTGAAGATGGAGAACCAGCTGATGACACTGATGATGATGATGAGAGACTAGATACCTCCTTCAAGTCATTTTATCTCCTAAATGCATTGAGTGACCTAATGATGCTGCCGAAAGACATGCTTTTGAGTAAATCCATCAGGAAAGAGGTCTACTTCTTGACTCTGACCAGAAACTGTCAGTTTTTTAATCCATTACTTTTGATGGGTTCTACGTTCTTATCTTTATTGTCAAACTGTGGAGATTATCTACTGACTCTGAATCTCTTTGAAGGTATGCCCTACTTTTGGTACTTCACTTATTAGGAGGGTGCTGAACAACTTCGTTCCAGATGAGTTCTGTCCTGACCCAATCCCAAAAGTTGTCTTCGAAGCCTTGGATTATGAGGTTAGTGCCTTTTGAACTTAAAATACTGCTATGGATGAAAGTCCGCAGATCTCTTGCATTTGAATTGGAGATGAAGCGGGATACAACTCTATTATGGATTATTAACTACTTTCAGTGCGTGCCTGCACTTGTTTGAGCACGTGAGATCAGTCAAGATCTTATTTTGTTGATATTATTGCAGGATCCATTTGAAGCGAAGGCTGACTCTGTCACGACGTATCCATACATTGCAGCGCCCCCACTGTACGTGCCACCCTCGTCAGCTTCGATAGTGGGAATCATCGGAGAAACTAGCTTGCCATCCACACTGAGAAAATCATACACCAGCGATGATGAGCTCGACGAACTGAATTCCCCAATGGCCTCTATCCTCCTGGAGAGACCTCAGTCTTCTCCCATGGTGGTGAAGCCTGGGTGGACCTCGAAGGAGAGCGGAAGTCACTGGAATGCCTTGAGGTACGGTCTACTTCGGGACGTGTGGTTAAACAGTGAGTAGCATATGTGAACTCATCTTCGAATTTTGGTCCCATCGTCTCTGTTGACCCATTGATTGTTTCCTCTGTATATAGAGTCAGTAGAGAGACATGATATGTCCTCCGAAAGCCAGTCCACGGCATTCGTAGGACACTGTAAAATAAGCTCGTTAAAATTGCATCTCAATAACAAACCGTGTTTCCACTAGGTAACGATGCCAGTCCTGGGCGTGTCAAAGTTCCTCGACACCCACCAGAGGTATCCCTAGGCATTTGATTTTAACCTGAAAGCAAAAGAGCGATGGTCGACATCCTGGGTGTGTTTTAGGGTTCTTATTGGCTGAGAGTCGGTCTGGAGTTCAGGGTACCAAGTGGCCATCGGCCCTAAGATTCAAATATCATCATGTCATCATCAGCCTGGTGTTCTATTGAGACTCGTCGAACTCTGACCCTCGTCCACAAATGACTGGTTAGTAGTCCTTCCGTGTGTTGATCTGAGAGTTTCTCCCGCGGCCGCAGCCGGCAGCCGGCAGCGAGCTCATCCACGAGCCTCCGCAGCGCTCCTACACAACATCTCCTGGGTTTGGCCTCGAAATCTGATATTTGCAGGCAGGTACCTGGTCCCCTGAAAGATCTGTCAGATCAGATCAGATCAGCGAGGTGAATCACCACTGATAGCTTCGTTTCAACGTCAAGCTTCCTCAAAGTGCCTTCCTCCCTCCGCAGAACTCAGGCCCCATTTTGCTTTGCGGGTAATCTCAGTCACTGAACTGAGAGAAATCATGCATATATGGACATCGAGGGCTTCCGGATTTGCCCATGAGCATGTGGGATGACGAGATCATTCCTATTAGCTCTATAACTAATATAAATTCGTGGCCTATCGATTTACTAAAGATTATAACCGTTCTAATAATGGTATTGTTGAATGACTAGAACATGAGGAAGGAAGGATCATACAGTCACTTCTGACATAACTTTCTCTTACGTTTAAAGACCTACGTACTCTAACCTTTGTAAAAACCAGACTTGAGTATCGACTAGCAACCGGTTATGAACATCATTATCCTTCTGATTAATCGATTTGGGTCTCTCACGAGATGGCTCAACGATTATTTACCTTAAGTAAATTACTGGTTTAAGTCTAATTCGCATTAAAATAATTTTAATGATTATACTAATATTTTATGAGGTTGATGCACAACAAAAAGAAGAGATGGGCAACAGCCTTCATGACAGGGACCCCTCCAATCAACTTCTTTACTCCCTCCCTCTCTCTCTCTCTCTCTCTCTCTCTCTCTCTCTCTCTCTCTCCCTCGTCTCTTCATGTATACATACTTCAGGGTGAGGAGATGAAGAATAAGAAGAGGAGGGAGTGTGAAGAAAGACATTCAAGTAAAGGGGAAGAAAATGGAGGGATTGAAGAGGGTGTGGTGGCTGGCCATGGTGATGGTCGGAGTGATGGTGCCTGTGGAAGAGGCCATGGGAGCCCAGCATGTGGTGGGAGGGAGCCAAGGTTGGGATGAGTCCACTGATTTCAGCTCCTGGGCTTCCTCTCAGACCTTCAAGGTTGGAGATCCACTCGGTGAGCTAACATTTCCCTCTCTCTCTCTCTCCTTCTCTTCCCCCTCTTTCTATTCCACCCGTATCTCACTTGCATTTATTTAAAAGTTTAATGGAGAGGAATGAGGTTTAATATAATAATATTATTTTTAATTTAATAATTATAATATTATAAATTTAATTTTTATTATAAAAATTTTTATGAGAAAAAAAAGAGACAATAAAACTCTTCTAATATATTATTTACAATTTCGTGGGAATAACGAATGCTTGTGTGGGTGGATCATGACTCAAAATGGTCCTCCTACATTCGTTCCTTTAAGTCTCAGCCCTGTACTTCCAATGTTTTAAATTTTGCCCCCCATTCAGTGAAATGTTTGATTGTAGTCCCTTCCATTAACTTCCCGCCCTTCTCCCTCGTCTTCCGTCTAATCCGTACAATGGCCATTTCTGGAAATCAGTGTTCAAGTACGCCCGGGGGCTGCACAGCGTGGTGGAGCTCGCCGACGAGGGCGCGTACAAGAGCTGCGACACCGGCACCGCCGTCAACTCCATGAGCTCCGGCGACGACGTCTTCAAGCTGACCAAGCCCGGCACCCGCTACTTCGCCTGTGGTACGCCCGGGCACTGCGGCCAGGGCATGAAGCTCAAGGTCACCGTCGCCGCGGGCAGCGCCCCCTCCACTCCCGCCTCCACCTCATCTTCTCCGACTACAACCTCCGGATCCCCACTCTCCGGTCGCGCATCCGCTCCTCTGGTCGCATTGGTTGCAGCTCTGATTGCTCTCTTCGTGCTCCATCTCTCGAGCCTGTGCTGATTGTTAGCCTTCACGGGTTCTTGCCCGGAATTGTTCGATGAATTGAGTCATAGAGGTGACCGTTGCTATGGAGGTATCACTGTCACGTATTCACATCTTGTTGCGTGGTTTACCGACTGATGAATGGCTCTGCATGTTAATACTGAAGATTTTTCCATGATAATTGCAGAAAAAATTGTTCATTTTTATCATAAAAATATTCATTTTCCCTGTTTGTTCGTTGTGATCAAGGGACTGGAACAGAAGAGGGTTTGTTGGGCATTTGTAATTCCTTGTCTCCTTTCACTGTATACTGATCATTGATTGATATATTCCAGCGGATTGGTCTAACTTCACCTGTACATGACTGAAAACTTTTTGTTTCTCTACAGTTCCTAAGCGGTCCTTAGTGATCGAAATCTAAATCTAATCAATACAGAACTCAATGTGAGACCCGGGAAAGATAGGAGATGAGAAAGAAACGAACACAAGAACAAACACTGATGGAATGAGAAAGTGAACAGCAGACATTGCCTGCAATTCGATATTCAAATGTAATCAACAGGTGACTGGTTGCAATATATTATATGTCTGGCTTTACTTAATCAAACCATCCCTTGCCTGTATGTCAAAGAAGGGAGCCGATGTGTCAAAGAATGATCACGTCGACTATGACAAAGCAGTAATTTGTTAAAAACCATGATTGCTGATCAGTAGATGGGATTACCTTTTTGAATAAATACGGTAGCCGAATGTTTTTTTATGCTGGTGCAGTACCCTTCCCCCTCTCTGCGTCTCTTGAGAATTGCTGAAAGAATGCAAAGCTGAGGAATCATTTGCAGAGTTTACATCTGCCGTTTGGTAGTGGCTGCTGCTTTGCAGTTTATGCATTGTACTGAATGTTATCCCCATGTCCCTTCCCCCTCATGTTGTAGGGAAAGTCTGCAGGTCTGCCCCCATCAAGATTCCGATCAGTGGATATGCCAAAATTTTACCGAAGTATGCAGTTGGGTCAGTGATATAAGCTCCTCTCGAGCTTTCACTTCCCGATCAGTTGCCATCTTAGTGACCCGATCAGTGGAATGGAACCTCGAGGAATATGCGCAATCTTACACCTGCTGCTTGGCACCTGCATATCGCCCACTTATGCCCCTACACATACCTGCATGAAGAGCATCGTCACCTACAAGCTCATGCAAATCTTGATGAGTATTTCCTCTATTCACAAGAATTAAAATGTAATAAATATCTTACCAAAACAATCCCGAACCCATATTGGTATTTTTCACTTAGAATCTAATTTACCGTCATTCTTTCCATCCCGATACACTTGTAGCTAAGCTCGCTTAGGGCCATGGAGTTAGTTAAAGCAGTAGCAAAGAAGCAAATGCATTCGGATGGTTCAATTCAATCATTACCTCCTAACTTAATAGAGATCATCCCTTCTGGTTAAGCTCCCACATTCTTCCATGCCACTCTACACATCCCCATCACCAAACACTTCATTTTTTTTTTCTCCTTGTTCTCTTAATAGCTTCCTCTCTCAGTTCGATAAATATATGTCGAACATGTTACAACGTCATACCTCGACCAGTCATTTGGCGGGATGAGTCGATTTGCCCTTGTGCCGTGCGTCTTATCGACCACTTGACCATACTGCCGTACATCATCAGCCTTATATTCGACACATTCCATGTTATCACTGTATTAAGGAATCTATTTAAAGATAAAAAAAAATTAGACAAGAGATTTAGTATAATGGTACTGCACTTGATTTAACAATAAGAAATAAAAAATTAATTTTTATTATGAGATTTATTA
The DNA here is from genome assembly GCA_900006705.1 of Sonneratia caseolaris. Taxonomy (NCBI): domain Eukaryota; kingdom Viridiplantae; phylum Streptophyta; class Magnoliopsida; order Myrtales; family Lythraceae; genus Sonneratia; species Sonneratia caseolaris. The sequence continues at coordinate 5,083,467 of CXYZ01012692.1, read as the reverse complement.
TATCATTTTATTTTTAATATTTTTTAAATTAATATCCTTTTATATAATAAAAATATANTTACAACGTCATACCTCGACCAGTCATTTGGCGGGATGAGTCGATTTGCCCTTGTGCCGTGCGTCTTATCGACCACTTGACCATACTGCCGTACATCATCAGCCTTATATTCGACACATTCCATGTTATCACTGTATTAAGGAATCTATTTAAAGATAAAAAAAAATTAGACAAGAGATTTAGTATAATGGTACTGCACTTGATTTAACAATAAGAAATAAAAAATTAATTTTTATTATGAGATTTATTATATCATTTTATTTTTAATATTTTTTAAATTAATATCCTTTTATATAATAAAAATATATAAAAAGAAAAAAGTTTTATTTCTTTTTTTTTTCCTTTATAAGGAAAAGGAAAACTGGTTCGAAGGTGGTTGCGTAAGCACATGTTCTCTCTCCTCTCTCTCTCTCTCTCTCTCTCTCTCTCTCCAATGAACTTCGGATTCAGTAGGTGGCCCGCTTGGCGGGAACTAACTAATTGCCTCGACGGAAATAATATTCAGATGTTTCAGTGTGCACTTCCCAAACCTGAGTCCACAGCCGATGAATCTCTCCACGTCATCACTGGGTTGAGTTCCTCGCCTGTACGTTCGGCGGATTTGTCAAGCGGACTATTGGAAGAATCATGGGGCAGCATGTACCGAATCGCCTGATCTTCTAATCCCCACACCACCCTCCCACTATATAAAATGAGCTAGCTTCCGCCATCTCTTTGGCTCCGTCTCTCAGAAGTCGGAAGACGTCGTCTCTCTGTGAGTCCAAGCTCAGGTGAGCTCCCGCTTCAAAGTCCGCACCGTGTGTTCCATCTGCTTTGCGTTCATCGACAGAGTTTCTGCTGTGTCCTGGAAAGTATATGAGTTCTTGATTTGATTCCATGCTTTTTTATCGGTTGAATTCTGTTTGAATGATCAGTCCCTCATTTAGATCTTGTGGAGTTTACGGAAGATTTTGGATAAATCTGCTTAGTTTTTTCAGCTTCCGAACTAAAATTGTTGTTCCATGCCATAAACTCGGAGACAGCAGGTTTGATATTCATCGCTCTATTTTGCCGTTTGTGATCGCCATTTTCCTTTGATCTTTCTCATCCAGGATGACTTTAACCTGTTCTGATAGTATAATTCTGAGAAGAGAACCTATTTCTGGAAGACAGGGCAGTGTCAATGGTGGAACAATTTAACAACTCGTCGAATCAGCGTAAACGTTCTGATTTTCGTCTAGTTTATTCGTTTTACTCTTTTCGTGCAGTTAGTACGGTGTGATCGTCATGGAAAAAGACGCCTCTACGCCGTCAGATCCAAACAGCAGCAGCAGCACCCTCTCGACTTCACCTTCACCACCGCCTCTCTCGATGCTTGCGCCGCACTCACCACCTTCTGTCCACTCGGATGACGCACAAAAGAAGCAGCAATTCAGCACTGATTTCGCTGCTCTATACCGCTCGATTTTCCCGCCCAATTCGCCTCCCTCAAACGCCACCACGACCACTTCACCACCTCCACACTCCGACTCGTCCACGGATGTCCGCCAAAACGCCTCCAGCAACAGTTCCGCTACCATGTCAGATGCCGACCGTCGGCTCGAACAGCCTGACCTTGCTTTGGAGTATGAAAACCTCCGTCATCGCTACAATGTCTGCCGAGCTCACCTTCAGGACCTCACCAACGAGATTAATGCCCTCAGACGAGAGAATGCATCCCTGATGATTGCCAAGACAGAGCTCGTTAAGCTACTCAGCCTCTCCTCACAGGCCACATTGAATGGATGCTTCCGCCGTCTCAACCTCATGGACTCTGGATCTGAATTTGGTGGAGATGAACTGTCGAGTTACAGTCCAACTAGTGTTGTGGATCAGAGCCGTTTTGAGAGGACTGAGCCAGAGAGGGTTTGGCTGCCAAAGAGTATTTCCGTCCGGTCCAGCAGCTATCTCAAAGCGAATCAGGCTAGTAACAATAGTGGCTCAAGTCGAACGCTGAGTGATCTGCAAGCAGCCAGTGAACTTGAAGCAGGAAAGGTCAGTTCACTGAATTTTAACATCTGCTCTACCAATTTAAGTAGTGCCCCATGATTTCTGGTCTTCTCTATTTTGGGTGAAGATTTCCCGCTGTTCTTTGATAAGTCGCGTGTGTGTGCGCGTGTGCATTTTGTTAGTAGGTAGTTGATAATTGCTTTGAAGATTCTAGGGTTCGCGTGTGCCTTTTCCCTTCTGTTCTGAAATATATGTTACGCAGCATTATTGGGAAATCCAGGAAATTAATACTCAGCTGAACAGGACACCAAATTTGAACCGAGAAACACCAATCTTGATGTCATTGGGATTCAATTTAATCAAACGAGTGAGATGAATACAACCTGAATGCCCTATCACACACAATTAGAACCACCGACCACCTGAACATGACCTAGTTCACGCGTTAATGGGAGGATGAATTGTGGTTGAGATGTACTGATTCAGTGCTCAACAATTCATAATAAATTGTATCTGTCTTATCATTAGACTTTCTGATATCATATCATATGATGTGAAGGTGCAGCAGCGAATGTATCTGCCCGGAGTGAAGAAGGAGCTGGAGGTGTACAGTCAGGGGATGTTCAAGACAGAGCTCTGCAACAAGTGGCAAGAGACTGGCACATGCCCTTACGGAGACCACTGCCAGTTCGCCCACGGCATAGCGGAGCTGAGGCCCGTCATCAGGCACCCACGCTACAAGACAGAGGTCTGCAGGATGGTCCTCGCAGGTGACTGCTGTCCTTATGGCCATCGCTGCCACTTCCGGCACTCCCTCACCGAGCAGGAGATGATGCTCGCCGGTGCCCCACATTGAATCAACGGCACTCCATCGCCACGTCCTTGTTGAGTCAAACTGTTACTGCATCATTTTGTCGATAGCAACCGGGAATTCAATATCGATTCTACTGTACATATATTACAGCACGCACAGGACATTGCTGGAACGAAGTTATAGTGAGAGGTGTATCAATAATGCTAAGCTCAGATGAAATGGGGAATCGAGGTTTGCATTGGGTTAATAAGGGTAGAGTCTTGAGAATAGTACTAATGCCTTTGATTTGATAATGCGGGAGAGGTGAGGACGCTATTGATGAGATGGTATGGGTCGGTTTGTTCTTGCTCTTAGAGCCATATAGCAGAGAGAGAACTACTCTTTCTATGCAGGGATTGGTTCATACAGACGGAACGGAAGTATATCTCTTGTCTGATTAGGCAGATTGCAGAAGGTTTGCCCTTGCATAAAGCATTATAATTCACGTCGAGGCAGTCTGAGCATTTTAAATTGGAATATATATATATATATATATGTGCGTGTGTGTGTGTGTGTGTATAACATGATTTTTTTTTAAAAAAAATTCTTATTCCTTTTAATGTGCGATGTGACTCGACCTAGATTGCACGAGTACTACATTGGGCTTCTGGGAGAGAGAGGAAAACCACCATCATTATTTTTAAGGCCGACATTGATGTCTACTAACTGAGGCTCTATCTTACCTTAAATTATGGATGCTTAACCTTGCAGAGTTTTGACTTTGATCTGCTCCTTTCTTAAGGCTCTATACAATGCATCTCCATTCTCTCCGAGTTCTGCTTTCCCTTTCCTCTTTCACTTCTTAATTAATTTAAAATTAATGGGGGAAAAAAAGTGTGCATTGCTTGCCAGAAAAGCAAAAGAACCGCAGGTTGCATTTGGATTGAATAGGCGAAAGCGTACAAGCGGGGGGGTTGGGGTGTGAATGGGTTTGATAGGAGACCCCACCCATCATATGTAAAATCAGAACTTTACGATATGGGTTAATATGTTGTATTGCAAAATAAATTTGTCAAATTGTGTGAGGTGAAATGTCATAAGAGCTTTTGTACCGAAAGTCATGTACTTACTAAGTGATTCGATATAGTAGAATTCTCACCTAAAATTTTAAAAATGAAATTATGATTAGAAATTTTCTCATAATACAATAATATCTATTACAATCTAATAACACTACTAGATGGGTGGGGGAGCAATGATTCTCTCAGGGTTACATGTGAGGACTTTAGGTTTAGCCTCTGAATTCCAGTATAGAGGTAGCAAGCAAGTAATGAACCACCTTGATCATGATATGGAATGACAATTTTGCCATCGGTCAAAAGAAAAGGAGAAAGCAATTGACAACATTTTATTGTAAAGAAAGGAGAGAGAGGAAAATAAGAGATGAGAGAGATAGAGGGAGAGAGTTCCCGTTCCTTTTGCTGCATCTCATTTCCAAGGGGGAAAGAAGCGGCGAGACGTATTTTGTTCGAGGGTTGTACATTATTTATACGATCTTGCAGCGTACAAAAAGCGAAGGTCGTCATCTTTGTTCCTTCCTCCCCACCAACACTTTTTGTCTCCCTTAGTCGTCTCAGAGGTGGGTGGGTGTCTTACGCTGAAGAACTTTGCTAAAGCTGCTCCGCTCCGGTCCAATCCACTCTCTACTCGCCTCGCACAATCAATCGTTCAGTTTCGTCGGAACTTCACATCTCTCTCTCTCTCTTTCTCTCTCTCCTTCCTCGAGCTCCGCCGACAATTTCGGTAATCCCTCACTTCAGCTTCTATCGGCAGTAGACAGGGAAATTCCTCGCGATCATTTATTCTCTGATTGAGGTCTAAAAAGTTCTCTCCTCCTTTCTCCCCCGCACCCCCCATCCTTTTGGTAAAGGTCCTTCTTTATCATGAGGACTTCCGTCAATCGGCCCCCAACGCCAGATGCTGTGGACATACAAGAAAAGGATCTCAGCTTGCAAGAAATCATCGGCATTAAGGTCGGCTCTTCTTCTTCTTCTTCCTCCTCCTCCTCGTCATTTCCTCCCTTCTTTGTGGGGGCTCTTGATGATGGATAGATACTACTTTGGATCCACTGCTCTTTGCGGGGGTCACTCGTCGCTCGCTCCTGTTTTTCCCGGATATGAGTAAGACTGGATATGCCTCGGAGATTGGTTGCCCTAGTTTATCTATAATTTTAAGGTGAAAAGTGCTTCTCAAAGAGTGTTTTTGGGCAGCTAATGGCTGCTTAGAGATTTTTCCGGAGCTTCAGGCTGATCCATTTGATTCGATGGCTTCAGACTCTCTCTTGTTTGGTAAATTCCAGGCGATGCGATATCCATCCCTTATCATCGATGAAAATTCTTTGCTCTTGACAGTTGATTGAGAGCGGCGAAAAGGAGCGGTTGATGGAGCTGTTGAGGGAAAGACTCGTGGAATGTGGGTGGAAAGATGAAATGAAAGCTCTTTGCAGGTTAAAATTGGTTCTGAGATCTTATTGGATAGGTTCCTAGCAGGTTTCTGAAACTGTCCTGCTTACTGAAATTCCTAACTCTTCTGGCTTGCCAGGGAACTGTTTGCATTCACTAAATTGTCTTAACCAACTTCTAGTCTGACACATGGTGTCCGATGCTTTTATGCACTTCTAACTTGTTAGTTGGAGTTTGCTTGAAACTTTGAGGAGTTTGGCAGGAGGCAAGGGGAATGTGTTTGTGTCTCTTTAGGTTCACTCAAATGCTGAAAATGGGGTTCAAGCAATGGTCGAATGTTGACAAGATAAGGATGTGTGATGAACAGGGATGTGGCGTAATGGAAGAGCACATTGTTGAGACATATGCATGATCAAAGTAGTTCAATTGGTGCTCAATATATAAACTGCTTCATGGCTTCAAGCATTCTTGTATGTCATTTGCACTATATATAGGTTGCCCTTTTTCCCCCTTGCCATTATAGCTTGGTCACTGAACTCTACAATCCATAATCAACTGCTGGTAATCCTAGTGTGATGCCTATTGTTGCCGTCTTTATTGTTTGTTTATCTTTTATTGAAGCGAATGCTGAACAGTAAATGCTGTAAGTCGCAGGCAATATATAAAGAAGAAAGGGAGGAATAATGTTACAGTGGATGATCTCGTGCATGTAATTACTCCAAAGGGTAGAGGTATGATAATATTACCTTTAGTCCCAATTTCATGTCCTTAGAGAGAAGGAAGCATGGATTTTAGGATCCATTTGTCTGCTGTAGAATATTTCCATGGAAAAGTTTTTCGTGTTTTCATGTTCTTGCTTTACCAAGCTAATGAAGCTGATCTTCACAATGGAATTGATCCTAATCGAGGGCTTGCCTTCGTTGTCCACAATTGAAAACTCATTTTTGGAAAGGCTCCTGTTCAAAATTGTCTGATCATATATCATTATACAGTTAGCTTCTTCCTAGCTGACCCGTTAAGTAGAAATCTACCGAAGCTTTACTAGCATAATAATCGAATGCTGCTCTTGTGGCTGTGGCTTGAGTTGGGTGATGACTCCTGTAAATTAAGAGTTCCCAAAAAGTTTGCATGTTCGTTCTAATATTTCTTGAGTCGTTTGGTTGTGTGTGTGTTGACATTTTATTGGCCATGCAGCCTCTGTTCCTGACTCCGTAAAGGCGGAACTGCTGCAAAGAATTCGTAGCTTCCTTGCATCCGCTTCCCTTTGAAACGCTGTATTTAATGGAGCCCAAGACAAACTGCGGTCGTCGACTCATCAACGGGGTGCATGAAAATCCACAGCCTCTGAAATGTCAGTGCTCCATTTAAATTCTACAAACTACCGCATCTTAGGTGCAAGGAACAATGGTGTTGCTCTCAGATGGCACAGAATCGATTCTTTTATGTTGCATTGCTTTATCACCCCCTAAATTTGCATGTTGCGGGTTGTGCCTTATATATGTGTGTGTAGTATACACGTATCTGTGAAAGATTAAAAACATGGTGAAATTATGTTGCTTTTGAAGCTGTTTAAGGTCAAAACCATTATCATATAGCCCAGGAAACCGACTAATACAACACATGGCAACTTCAGTTTATTCACCAAAACAGAACTTCAACCATCCACACAAGAACTAGGAAGAAGAAAGGCACCAGACTATCTTGAGTTTCCAAGTCAGCTCGACATCACAGGATATGGAAGCAGACAGACAGAAAAGGAGCTTTGCAGGACTTCGACACTGACATGCCTCTCACATTTCTCCATTCTACAAAGCTAATCAAATAGCAAACACACGGGTAGAACAACTGCTGTAGACATATCTTGCATAGATAGATACACTTAATCGGGTGACTCAAGTTGCTAGCTAGTTTCCTTCCAAACACCTTAATTTTACCCCTTGCAAGCAGGCTTTTGTTAACCTCCCCAAAGTCTGACCGAAGCATTATCCTAATCATCAAGCATTAAGGGGAACACCCAATCCAACTAATAGGAGCTTACGCAGGAGAGCCTGCTTGCTCACATAGGTCTAGAAGCTCCAGGGTCTGCAGAAAAGTCGTCAAGCAATTGATAAATAATGTGAGCTTCAGCATGCATTAATTTCAAGATAAAGTTCCAAGATGATGATGTACTTATCATACCTCAGGAACTGAGAGCTCAAGACGAAACTTTGGGCCATCATAATGGTGCAAGACAGGCCTAAAAGAGTCTTCTTCCAATGCCTTGCATAGTTTCCGGATGCGGATTCTCACCTGGGTCGACGAATAGAGGAAGAGCCAAGTATGAAGCTAATCGATACAAAAAGGGATAAACCGTAAAGGAGAGTCACTAAAAGTAAAACCACTCAATATAGCTATTGGCCAGACAATAAATGTGCATGTCCACATAAACCATTTGCACCATTATTATTACCTGAGCAGGGAATCTCGATTCACCTTTACATTTCTTGTCTTCCCACGCAGTTGGATCAATGTTGGATCCCCCAAAACTAGCTGCCTAAACAAGTCCAGAAATGGGAAAGCAATAAAAGCAAGCTATGTGCAAAGAGACTCCCAAAATATAAAAACGCTCAAGTTCACCTTGAGAATTACTTTTTAATCATTTCATATCATATTCATAGGGAGATAGTCCAAAATATGACCCATACTTGAGTTAAAATCAACTGAATTAAATAGAGAATGTGAAACAAACCTCAAAGATGCCATGCAACTGATGAGTAGTGTAATTGTAAAGAAACAGGGGCAAGCCTGGTGTTATTGCCCGCACTGAATCTCGGTACCTTGGAGGTAAACCTATAGGAAAATTATGTCATAAATTATAAACTCAATATTGAGGCACAAGGGACTAAGAACACAACAATAGTTCTTGTACAAGAGTTGCCATTGTACAAATTTGCACATCCTATACATAGTAAGGCATACTGGAAAATTTCCCTCTACATTATATACTCTCCTTGTAATGAACAAGAAGAAACTTAATCATTGATTAAGATGTGCTCATAACATCATGCTAAAAGAAAAGAAAACATAAAATAAAAAAGCTAGATTTACCAAACAGTTGCCGCTTCAAGTCTTCCTGCATAGTGTCATTGTTGCACACAAATATGTATCCTCCAAGCACTTCATTTCTTGGGAGAGTCTCTGTGGCAGGCAGAGTCTTGAACCTTTTCTCAGCTGCACTGGTGCTGTCATTGTTGTTGTTGCTGCTGCTATTGTTATTGTTGTTATTATGGGGCTCCTTGCTTCTCATATTAATATTAGCCCCATGCTTGTTCATGGTCAATCCCGTGAAATTATTCTGAATTGGATTGATGTTCTGGTACACAGGATTCACATTGCAAAAGCTATTCCCAAAGGACATTTTACTTGCATTATCCACAAATTTTGAGTCCACACCACCAAACATGTTAAATTTGAGGCTTTCATACTTGTTTTCCTCCTGAAATCCAAACTTTTCTGTCCTTACTTCAGACAGACCTTTCGAAAGGTCAAGGTTATTCATGCGTTCACCCTTCATCCTTGTCTGCTCAGCCAATTTAGAAGCAACCATTAACCACTCATGATCCTCTGAAACCTTTGCTTGCCCCCGAAGGTCATCACCGAATTGCCAAAAGCTCCCCATCGTGCTATATCTAATCACATGACATGTTAAGTATATTATTAAAGAACACAAGGAGCGTGGAATAAAAAAACAAAAAGAAAGAAAGAAAACAGGTCTGAATCATTGGCACGTAATGAGCATATAAACATCATAGTTTATGCCTCATCAAAGAACATAAATCACAGCAGCCAATCAGAAGGAAGGCAACAGGCACAGCAATATTTCGATAAAGAATCTCGCATTGTATATAAAGCATTCAATGATCTACTTAATAGATGTCAAAGAAAATTTCCATTTCTTTGAGAACAAATTGCATGCAAGCCGCTGATCGGACAATCCTATAAACTGTATCCTAACAACAGAATCCCACAAAGGGCCAAAAATTTTCGCAGGAAAGCCAAAATCCAGTTCAAGTTTTCCTTCTTCCCCCCCCAGTCACAACGAACTTGAAACTCGCAACGCAGACAAGTCAACATAATGTAGACCCGAAGTCAACAAAAATGGAGCAACAGCAAGCCCACCAGGGAGTTCCCTTTTTTCACCATCTAATCTCATAATCAACAACACTTCTCAAAACCCATCAGCCCACACTACTCGCCCAAGCCGAAGATGGCGCATAAGGCTAGACACTTCACTCGGGTCTAAGCTGAAATGCACGAGTAAGAATCAAAGAGAAGAAAGAAAAGGAATAAACTTGCGAGCTGAATTCAACTTTAACTGCAATTGACTGATCCGGGCGGAGAAGACGATCGATCAAATGCTAAAATCCAGGCTCCACCAAGTGAAATTTTTGCTGATTCAGAAAACCCTAGAATTTGGGGATCAGAATCAGAGAGGGAGGATGAGAGAGTACCTCACCGCTGATTGGGCGGAGAGTGGCAAGAGATCCGGAAGACACGACGGGAGAAAGAGAGAGAGTGGCTGAAAGATACCGATGACTGATTTATGATCCGATTTACAGTTCAACGTCCCGAAAATATCCCTCCATTTTGTAGGTATTACTTATTTACCACTGCTTTGGATATAATAATAATCATAATAATAATATTATTATTATATTATTAAATGGGATGGAATTTCTTTTTTTTTTTTTGCCTTCCAAATGAATAAAATTGCTTATACAAATGCTAAGAGAAGCAGGTTCATGATCGGTGAGATCGAACCGGAGGCAGGTCTTGAGCCGTATTCATGAGTAATGATTCCCTGTGTCATCTGAGATTCATACGGTCATAAATTTGATCCGAATAAATATCAAATATCATACTATCAAGTATTTCGATCAAATTTAGATATGAAATAATGAATAGGCTGAATCAATTATCTTTAAAACATATAAATTTTAGGGTGCGATCTTGGTTCTCTATTAAATTGTCCAAAATAGCCTCACCACCTGTTTTTTTTTCACATCAGATTCAAAGAGGGGTATTTTCCATTTTTTTTGTTAGTAAGTTACTGATGCCGTAATTGTTACCGCTCGAGATTTAAATCGACTTTGTGGCGCTAAACCACACGAAACCGATCTGCCGCATATTTTAGAAGAGGCGAGTGTGGGAGTTGGGGGTTCGTGACTCGATTTGATTCGAACAATTTTGGCTTAAAAAGCACAACCGTGAAAGCCAAAGTGGAATCAAATTCCGGTTTGATTCGGTCTTATGTTATCAAGTTGGTAAAAATGGCATAGAATCGATATTTTAAATTTTTTTTATAAAATATATTTAATATGATTAATTAAACGTAATGGATTCAGTTGATTTGTAATTAAATTGAACCGAAAACCGGTTTGATATGTTTAATTATAGTCAGCCGATGCAATCATGTCAAATTGTCGACCAAACTTCATCCGACCAAAAACCCGCACCTTGGAAAATCCGGTTTGAAGGATTTAATTATGGTAACCCGGTGCAATTCTATATGGTAACCCGGTTCGGCTTTTGTTTTTCTTTTAACAACCCTGTGAAGGAAGGGTTACAGCGGCGGAGCAGTAGACATAGCATACGGTCCCTCTCTGTCTCTCTCTCCGACGAGGGCATCGGCAGCCGAGGCAGCAGTTGTACGTACGGAGCTTCAGGGGGAGGTGGGGAGCGGCTTTACCTTAGCTTGGGTTCCCCTTCCACCATGGAGATGCAGAGCGAGTTAGAACGTCTCGTGTTCTTCGAGCACGCGCGCAAGACCGCCGAGGCCACGTACGCCGTCAACCCTCAGGACGCCGACGTTAGCCCCTCTCTCTTTCTCTACCCGGTTTCATGGTGCTCGGATGAGATCCGGAGCTCGTGCAGATGTTCGTTTGTTATACTTGTTGCTCTTTTTGAATGGTTTAGCCCATTGAATCTGGACTTTGGTGTTTGCTTGGTCTATGGTTGCAGAATCTGACCCGGTGGGGAGGAGCTTTGCTTGAGCTGTCTCAGCTTGAGCTGTCTCAGTTTGAGCTGTCTCAGTTTGAGCTGTCTCAGTTTCAGAGTGTTGCTGATTCGAAGAAGATGATTCAAGGTACTGAGGTTTGCTCTTGTACGAATGGATCCATTAATTTGAGAAAATGAAAGCTGTCATCTAGACCAATTGATGAAGTGCGGTATTTTAGGTGTTCTGTATATTGTGTTTTAGACGTTCCTGGTAAAAGTGACGAACTAGGCTCGTAAATTATGCCCGAGATGCTCTCTTCTCTGCTGCTAAGGAATCATTCCCATACTGTGGAATTGGTTTCGGACTTTGTGAGTCTGTGACTATTCTGAGTTGATGATTTCAATCCCCAGATGCTATTTCGAAGTTGGAGGAGGCACTGTCCTTGAACCCTAACAAACACGATGCATTGTGGTGTCTTGGAAATGCGCATACTTCTCATGCATTTTTGACTTCTGATCAAGATGAAGCCAAGGTTCACTTTGACAAGGCAATTGGTTACTTCCAGCATGCTGTGGCAGAGGTAGTAAAATGTTATAAAAGCTGGAGAAAGTTTTTGTTATATTGTGTTTTTTCTTTTTGGTGAAATGTGATGGTGCAGCTTTTTCATCTTATGTAGGATCCTAGCAACGAGCTTTATGCAAAGTCTCTGGAAGTTGCTGCAAAGGTACTATTTGCTAATTCTTATCCATCGTTCGTTGTAGTAGTTGAGGAATCTGACGGTATGGTAATGTGGTCAAAATTTTGATCATGCTGTCAGTTTATATTTATTACTTCAGCATTCTTTGTAGATTAAGTGGACGTTGTGCTATCAAATATCCTATTTTAAAATCAAATAAGACTACCGGATTTGTTTACTATGTTGTTTTAGCACTTTTCTTTTCTTTAGCTGTTGCATAAAGCTGTCAAACTTTTCTCATGTGCAGGCACCAGAGCTACACAAGGAAATTAATCAAAAGGCAGCTGCTGCTGCAGCTGCTGAGCCTTCAACTTCCTCTCGTGCAAAGGTGATGTTCTAGAATGCATTTTCCTCTTTGACATTTGCTTGATACATGAACTAGTGGCACTTGTTTCTATGAACAGTGATTTAGTTTTGAGCCCAATCATATTATCAATAGCGTTGAAAATTTTACCTTGTGAAAACACTATTATTTGTCCTCAAAGTTAGGTTATTTCCAGGAACTGCCTGCCTGTAAGTTTAGCAAGAACTTGAATTTCATCTTTGTTTTTGTCTTTTTAAGGTTTTATTCCTTTCTTTTAATTAAACCAAAACATAGATTTTCAACTGGGGCATCTCATAGTTTTTGAGACTGCATAAGGTGCCACGATCTCATTTTTATCCGGTCTTATTGGTTGAACCGAAGATATTGCTGTAGTTCTCCCTGTGCACTTCCTAGTTTGACATGCCCAGATGCCTAATATTAGTTGAAGCTGTTGCATTGTAAATTTGATGAAAATATAGCAAATATCCTGTCTGATATTAGATTCAACTGTGATAGATAGCATACAGGATTGGACTGAGACTTTTCATGTAAAATCCAAGAGTGCTTTGTTTCATGCAACTGGATTACTGTCCCTATCTGCCGAATTTAACGTGCTCAACATTCGTCTTCCAGAGCACAAAGAAGAAGACCAAGAAGAATAGTGATCTCAAGTATGATATCTTTGGCTGGATAATCCTCGCAGTAGGTGTTGTAGCGTGGGTTGGCTTTGCAAAATCTCATATGCCGCCGCCGCCACCCCCTCCTCCCTGATGAGCCCCAGCACTCCGTGGCTGAGAGATTGAGCATCATTTGGAAGCGTCTCGGTTGCTTGTGAGAAGAATTATGATGGTTCCTTGTGTTGTAATGCCTTAGTTATCGTGGTAGACCTATCAATAAGTTTTGAATTTTCTGTTATGAGATAATTTTTCTAGGTATAATATTGGTTCTGGCAAGTTATGAAGTGCTGTTCAGCTTGATATTCTAAGCTCTCTTCTGGGCAGGCACATTGCCGCTGCTCAATAGAAATCAAGCATGTTAACTGAAGTTTTAGTTTCCTGCATCAATCGAATTCCCATTCCTGCAATTGATTGATTCACATGCTTCCTCTTGTTATGGAAAGCATGCTTCAGAGACAGGTGAACCAGCTCAGGAAGGATTTCGTTCCTCCAAGGAAATCTGCTGTTGATGTATCCTTATTTTGTTGATTAGTTCAGCTCTCAGAGATGGCTGCACCAACCAGCTATGAACGATCCGGTTGCTGGAGGGTATCTGAAACCCGGCGGGGCATTAAGGGGTCGCTTTGCTCTCAGCCCTCTGGTCTTGATTCTCAAGTGAAAGTAAATTGCCAAGCTTAATGTGGGATCAGCCCTTTCCTATGGCCAGAGGTGAATGGCTACAGGTAAATAGTCATTTTGAGGTGGAACAGAATTTTCCATTATGTCGCACTGTCAGGTCCCTAAAATCCCCGCAAATCAAAACACATCAATCAGCCAAAGTTGTCAACACTTACTATCAACGGAGAAGGAGAAGAAAAACATGATTTGAACTGCTCCTGTGGCAACTTTACGATATTCCAACAATACCCTCTAGGCCCCTCTCACTTATTACTACCGCACAAGTTGGCCTCGCCAAGTCCGACCCCTGTGACACCCACCAAGGTCTGGGTGAGTTACCGTTCGTCCGGCCGGCCGGCCGGCCGTCCGTAAATCGGCCAGAGCGAAATCCCAGTTATGCCCCCAGTAGTTTAATAATAAGACCATTCTAACCCCCGTGGCGCCAGGCTTCCCGCCCTTCTTCTTCTTCTTCTTCTTCTTCTTCTTCTTCCTCCTCACTCCGCAGGTCTCTCCTTTTAAATTCATTTCTGAAGCCACAATTTTCCTCTGCAATTCCCTCTCTCTCTCTCTGAACAGATCGATTGAAGAAGAAGAAGAAGAAGAAGAAGAAGAAGATGCCTTCGATTCCGGAGGAGCCGTTGCTTGCCCCAAATGCCGACAGGTTCTGCATGTTCCCCGATCCAATACCCACGAGTGTGGGAAATGTACAAGAAGGCGGAGGCCTCATTGTGGATGGCAGAGGAGATGGACCTCTCCCAGGACCTCCGCCACTGGGAGTCCCTCACCTCAGGGGAGCGCCACTTCCATCACCCACGTCCTCGCCTTCTTTGATGTATCCGATAGCATCGTCCTCGAGAACCTTGCCGCCCGGTTCATGAAGGAGGTCCAGATCTCGGAGGCCCGTGCCTTCTGCTGTTTCCAGATCGCGATCCAGAACACCCACTCCGAGATGTACAGCCTACTTCTTGAGACCTACATCAAGGACTGTGCCAAGAAGGACCGCCTCTTCCACGCGATCGAGACCGTTCCCTGCGTGAAGAAGAAGGTGGAATAGGCCATGCGGTGGATTAGCGGTTCCGAGTCATTTGCGGAGCGGCTCGTGGCCTTCGCATGCGTGGAAGGGATTTTCTTCTCCGGAAGCTTCGGCGCCATCTTTCGGCTGAAGAAGCGCGGTCTAATGCCGGGCCGCACCTTCTCGAATGAGCTCATTTCCCGGGACGAGGGCCTCCACTGAGACTTCGCCTACCTGTTCTACTCCCTCCTGCCGTATAAGCTCAGCGAGGACCGGGCAAGTCGATCGTGCGCGACGCGGTGGAGATCGAGAGGGAGTTCCTCTGCGACGCGCTGCCGTGTGCCCTCGTCGGAATGAAGGGCGGCCTCATGGGCCAATGCATCGAGTTCATAGCCGAACGGCTGCGGGAAGGTCTACGGTGCGGCCAATCCCTTCAACTGGATGGGGCTGATCTCGCTGCCGAGGAAGACCAACTGCTTCGAGTAGCGAGTGGGGGATTACCAGAAGGCCACGGTGATGTCGAGCATCAATGGCAGTGTGACCACCCACGTGTTCAAGATGGACGACCACTTTTAGGAGTATGCCGTGGGCGCGCGTCCGCACAATTTTCCTTTTTTTTTAAAAAAAAAAATTAATAGACCACATAAATTATATAATTTAACAAATAAATATATTTTAGATTGAAAATATAATTATTATCAAATGTATTGTAGTTTGAAATTGTATAAATAATATTTTAATCCACGTTTAATTATGTGAAAATTTGGAATTATTATTGGAAATTCTATTTTCTAAGATTCACTGCTAATTTTAGCATTTCCTGTAATATATATAATACTTTTTTCTCTGAGGGAGAAAATTTTAAATAGAAAGGAAAAAATGAAAATATTGTTTTTAAAAAAAATTCTCTCTCTCTCTCTCTCTCTCTCTCTCTCCTCTGCCGCACGCACACCCACCCCCCGGCTGGATAAGGGCTCTGTGCTTATCCTGCTGCTTCTTCCGAGCTTCTACTATTTCTCCGCCACATTTTGCGGCCGTCGAGAGTAGCTAAATGGCAGCTTCTGCCTCGATGACTGCGGCCTTCAACCTCATCGGGTCTTTCAGAGGACTCTCCTTGTCCTCGAGCTCCTCCTTCCTCAAGGGGGGCGACCTCGCTGTCTCAGTCGGCCCTCCGAAGCTCTCCGTCTCCCGCCCATCCTGCTTCCCCCTTACCATCGAGTCCGCCCACAAGAAAGGAGCCGGAAGCACCAAGAACGGCCGCGACTCCCGCGGACAGAGGCTCGGTGTCAAGATCTTCGGCGACCAGGTCGCCAAGCCCGGCGCCATCATAGTCCGTCAACGTGGCACCAAGGTACTCACTACTCATCCTCATTTTAAATTATTTACCTATTTCAGTTAAATTCTTAATCGAGATTGCTTTCGTCTGCGTTGTTTTTGAGTGAATGAGATTGAGGATTCCATTTAGTTTTGCCTCCGGTTGTTGAATTTTTGAGACTTGGGTTGTTTACAGATTCCTATCATGAGTGTTGAAATTCTCCTGTTCAACTCGTTGTATATGATGTATGTACCGTTTGCAAGAGTTGGACGATATCCCTCCAGAAATGAAGATCTGGCTGTCTAGTATCTGTTTGAGCATCACTCTTCGAAGTTATTAGGATCAGAGTTGCTTCAAGATTGAATGTTTGTACGAAGTGAGAGATGTCTTTGTGTGAGAATTTCCTGTTGAGGGCTGTAACAACCTGGTCAGTTCACCAGATCTATGGAGTTGAGAGGATTGGATTGAGACTTGTCTTTCAAATCGCAACTTGCTGCAATGTAGATGGCTTGATGCTGAGAAGTTTCAATATTCAATTCCCAGGTCTAGTACATCCAATTTTGTCATATGGGCTTGCGGTTTCAATGTCTTCTCGAGTATTTTCCTTCATTCTTGCTGTGTTGTGGGAACATGGCTTGCTATTTTGTGTTGTCTGTTGATGTCTCTCTTCATAGCGTGAAAGCCTCAAGGTGTCCCACCTAAATCTGCAGATCCCTGACACCCTCCGATTTTGGCCTGATGGGGAAGCTTTCCTTGTGGTTATGTGTGTTCTCAATATTTTTTTTCTTCTCTTCTTGGCAAAACATAAGCATCTCTATTTGAATTTTCCAGTTCCATCCAGGAAAGAATGTAGGGCTCGGGAAGGACCACACAATTTTCTCCCTGATCGATGGATTGGTCAAGTTTGAGAAGTTTGGCCCTGACAGGAAAAAGGTCCCCACCCTCTGGAATCTTAAAATGAGACTTACAATCTTCATCAGTCCTCATTTAGCATTGTAACAATTGCTGGCTGCACTGCTGATATTTTCTTGTATGCAGATCAGTGTGTACCCACGAGAAGCTCAGCCTGAGAACCCAAACAGCTACAGGGCACGGAAGAGAGAATACTTCAGGCTACAGCGTGAACGCAAGAAGGCGAAGAAGGAAGGCATCACTCTGCAGCCCCAGCTAGTGTTGGCTTCAGTGGACGACGCAGCTGCTGGGGCGAGTTCTAATTGCTGATTGTAGTTTCATTGTTCGTTCTTTCCCTATAACGATTAGATGAACCATGTTAGCCATTGCTGGGTTGTCTCCCCCTCACATTGTTCAAATTTTAGTCCAAGTCTTTGGAATTGGAAAGCAAGTGTGTGATGTTCATTCACTTGCCCGGCTAAATAAAAAAAAGAAGTTAAATATTCTCCTCTCACGGGTATGAATCCTTATTGTGTTTCTGCTTTTGATTCAGAGAGTTGAGTTTATTTGTGTTAAGCGGAGCCGAGGACCAATCTTATCATGCATCCACGAACTACAGAAGTAAAGATCTTAATAGGGGAGAATGATTGAAGGTCCAAGATGAAATTTGACGGCCCCCATTGCTGCAATTGAAAGATCCAAATGAGGGGAGTTTAGAAGGGGGAGACCTGGTCGAGTAAATAGTGTAGTTGCGGTGGCCAGCAATAATAGATATATAAATATTATTTTACCGCACGGAGCCTTAACGGTCGATATGTCCGAGAGGTTAAGGAGACAGACTTGAAATCTGTTGGGCTTCGCCCGCGCAGGTTCGAACCCTGCTGTCGACGCTTATTCTCATTTTTCTTTCATTTTTTTTTCAGATCCAGACAGCTTCCATGCCATCCTCATTTGCCTGCCGTGGGCGTCCACATCTACCTCGGCTCGTACGACAAGCTTCCGCACTGAACTGAGAGCCCGATCGAGAAGAAGTGTGAATCGATTCCCGGTCCCAGTTGAATTAGACTCCAAGGTACGCTTCATCTGGTTATTAGGTGGCTCACCATAGTGCTGCGTCAGCTGGCTTCTTGTTCTTGGATTGAAGATTCGTGAGGACGATCCATGTGCCGTTGGTTAGAATCCATAGCAGTCGATCAGAGAGGTTTCGAATTTGTGAAATTTCTTGCACTCATTAGTCTTGTACAGTTTGGAAAGGTAGCGAGCTATCATTTCCGAGCATCGGGAGACGAATCGCCATGGAGTTCAATCCGATCCTGAACTAGAAGTTGGCAGGAACACAGCAGAACTGAGCGGTACCCTGCAGATTCCTCTGAAACCCGTCAGCCTCAACCAGGCGGCATAGAGTTCACGGTCGCGACCCTTTACACCACATTGTGAATAGCCTCTCAAAAAGCCCGATTCTCATTTGCCCGGGTTTCTCCTCCGTTCAAGTTATTGCCATCACCAAACCCGACTCCAGCGAGAGCTTACACTTGCACACAGAATTGTGACTAAACTAGGAACGTACGGACGTCGTAACAAGAAGTCCTTAACTCATACGTAGAGGGGTGAGCCGCCCAATCATGCCTCGTCTCTGCTCCAAGGACAAGCTCTCAGCTATACTTACACAGAGAGAGAGAGAGAGAGAGAGAGAGAGGGTTGCTCAATAATGCTGTGTTGTCCTGAATTGGCAAAGGGAATGGGAATCCTTAAAAGGTGAAGAATGGCTTTAGACCTCTGCTTTTCCTGCGGCCCATCCTTCGTGAATGAGAACGAGAGAGAGATCTTACCCAAGGAAAAAAAATAAAATTATGTAGGTCCCACCTATCCTCCATTGATATGGTACAACCGATGTAGTGCCCTGTTCGGAGGGTGGTCTTGGCTCCGGTCCACTGGCTGATCTCAGTCCTGGTCTGATAAATAATGTTGCCAGAGAATCCTGCAGGGTAAGCCTAGGCAGGGCAACCCTCCGACCCAGCGAGGGTTCAGTCGGTTTACCAACAGCCAAGGTATAATCATTCGACCGAGGGTGGCCCAGAGTACTAGTCGGAGGAGAGTAGAGCGACACACTCGACCTGGTGTTATCCGTCTGTCATATTGACTAAGTTAGGACGTGGTTTATTGAGTGAATGGGAATCGTGCTATTCGATCGAATGTCATCGAACCGGATGATCCAACCGGTTGAGGGTAATTCCCCTGAGGGGAGTAGAGCAAAATACTCAACCGGGTGCTATTCAGCTGTCATACCGACTAAGGCAGGACGTGGTCTACCGAGTGAATGGGAATCGTGCGATTCAACCGAATATCATCGAATCGGATGGTCCAACTGGTTGAGGGTAACTTCCCTGAGGGGAGTAGAGCGAGACACTCAACAGGGTGCTATTCGGTTGCCATACCGACTAAGGCAGGACGTGATTTACCGAGTGAATGGGAATCGTGTGCGATTCGACCGAATGTCATCGAACCGGATGGTCCAACCGGTTGAGGGTAACTTCCTTTGTGACATATCTACTTCAACCAAAACATGCATGCAGTTGTCTTCCATCAATTGCTGAGCTGAGCTGAGCTTAGCTGACTCCATCAAGCAACGGGGGGGGCACTGATCCCGAATGGGCCGACTATCGACCTTGGCCATCCGACTCGATCTGGAGCTCTGTGTTCAACCTGGGGCAAACGAGTAGGAGCTTGTAGCACATCCTGATCAGAGATGCAGATGCCGCTGGGCTCCGTCGAGCTGTCCTCAATGAGAAATTCTTAGGTGAGCCCAGCTCGCCACGTCACATATGGATCAGACCACTAACTTGTGACACGTGTAAAGGTGGCCCCACCAACCACTTTTAAGATACCCCAGTTTTTCGAACTTTCAAAAATTCGCCCCAAACCTCCTTTCCGTCATCTTCTACAGGATCTCATCTCTCTCTCTCTCTCTCTCTCGTTTTCTACCGTCGTCTTCCACTCTCCAACTCCGATGAAGACGACTCCGACGATGATGATCTGTTCCCTCACAACCAAAGAGGAAGGAGAAGACGAAGATATCTAAGTAGTTTGCGGGACGAGAGCGAGGAGATCGGAAAGTCCGATTCGGATTCAGTGTCATTGAACGAAGCTAGCTACCAGAGTGAGATACGGCCGATAAATCGAACAGGAAAGGAGTCAGCGTCGGTTGCTGTTGGAACCGAAGTCGGAGTTTAGCTGGTGAGGGACGACAGTGGATACGAGAGAGAGAAAGAGAGAGAGAGAGTGGGTGGGGCAGATTTCAAAATATTGAAACGTTTGAGGCGTTTCAAAATAACTAGTGGGGCCCATTTAAGTTGGGTCAAAGTTGCCGTATTTGCCGGAGTTGCTTTTTTGTTGCCTTCCTCCCCCTGATCAGTAGAAAAAGGAAGCAAAGCAAGGAGCTTGAGAAGATTATCGATGGCGGACTGGGCGCCGGTGTTGATAGGAGTGCTGCTGTTCGTGTTGCTGCAGCCGGGGCTGCTGTTTCAGCTGCCGGGCCACAGCAAGCAGGTCCAGTTCGGGAGCTTGAAGACCAACGGCAAGTCGATCGCCGTCCACACCCTCATCTTCTTCGCTCTCTACTCCGTCTTCCTCCTCGCCCTTCACATCCACATCTACATAGGCTGAAATTCTTCCAGCAACTCAACGGACAAAGCATTCGGGGTTCCTGCATTTTATTTTCCTTGCTTTCCTTTTTGTTTGTTGGGATTAGACATGGTTCTTCTTGGAAAGAACGCGGCCACTGCTGATGTCTGTCTGCTATAAAGCTTTCTTATTCATTAGCAGTTCACCTAATCTAAGATTCTTCACAGTGGTAATTTGTCAAGAGCTAGGAGGATTCAGTGTCGTAGTATCGCTTTCGAGCTACCATCGTGATATGTAGACTCGATTCTCCTTTTACAGAAGAATGGTAATTTAGTCTTATATTCGTTTTTATTATCAAAAGAGGTACCACCTGAACTGCTGTTAGATATTTCGTCTTCCTTGAATCTTATCTGATAAAAGTGGAACATCGTGGACAAATTAGTACTTGGTTTTCTCCCTTCTGCTCAACGGCCGAGAGGAGATCTCTCGGTTTTTTCTCAACATCCTGGGTTCAGAGAGCATTGTCGGCAAAAGCTCTATATGCCCCAGCAGTCCAGCATTCCGTATGTCGGTCTCTTGAATTTTCAAAGGGTAACTGTTAAAGTCACCAAGGCACTGGATGCTCCATCTGGGGGTTGGAGGCAGATCAGAAGTGCCGGAGATCGTGAATTAATCGAAAAAGCAAGAAGTGCTTCTTGCTTGAGAACTAGTTTTGGAATGAACAGACAAGATCAATGCCTGACCGGAGCTGGTTCTTCCCAAGAATCATTACATATTATTGAATCCCAAGGATGAGTTCTTGGAACATATCCATCCATTTTCTGTGAACAAGAACAAGAAGATGGTAGGAAAAACAAATCATCTCAACAATGTCTCAATGTTTCATGTACCTCAGAATACGTAACAGCTAAAAAGGAAAGAATTGCAGAGAGGGTAAATGAGAAGGAGAGAAATGGAAACGGAGTTTGAACCGACGATCAATCAATTAACATGGATGTGAATCCCAATTGCCACTATCAAGATGGTTATGATGCAGAAGTACAAGATAGCATGAACTAGGATCGCGATGCCGCTAGTGGCCATGTTTCCGAACTCCACCACCCTCGATTTCGCCGGTAATTGGAACAGCAAGCCTGGCGACAGCAGTATGAATAGAATCACTGCCACGACAACTGGTCCCCAATCGGCACTCATCTTCTCGACCTAGACGGAGTAACTGTCGGTCTTCTTCGATTGCAGATGTGAGGTGAATTTAATGGAGATGGTGGCAGGAACCTTAATAATATGGAGTTTCTTAGCTGAGAAGGAGATGTGCTGGGGATGCCAAACTTGGTGCGAGAGGACAACATGAGGCTAAGAAGGAAGCAAAGCATGTCTTATTAGTGGGACTTTTGCTTTATGAGACTTTGGAGGAAGCCACTTTGCCTTTTCAGTACAAAGATGTCATCGCAGTAATTGATCGCTGCAAGCCAAGCCTGCTCTCTCCTCTGACTTTACTTTCAGAAACATATTATAATTTCCTTAGATAATGTGAGATTATTTTGTGAAAGTTCATGCGATCTTTTATTACTCTAGATTTTCTAACGAGAGATTGCAATCCATGGAAGGATGCAGAATCTCGAAACAAGAAGAAGAACAAGAAGTTACGGCTTCCACCACAGGGTGGAGCCCAGGTTTTGCCTGTCAAGAAAGTCTCCTTGTTAGGCTTCGCTGTTAATGGAGATGTTCAGAGGACCAACTTGCAGATTTAGGGGGGAGACAGAGACAGAAGAGTAGAGTTTGATCTGTGAATCTCAAGCAGATCTGATCGCCATTGCTCTACCTTCTCGATTGGCAGAGCGACTGCAATCGCGTTTCACATTTCGAGTTCCATAATACTGTAGCTTCATGCTGTTGCAGAAGTTCGTATGCATCAATCATTTCAGAGCCTTTCGCGTGACGAACTCTTAGCACTGGTACATCCCACCCTAGAGAAGAGTATGTATTAGTATGTATAACCATATATGTCTAGTGACATTGCGGTACTGTATATCTCGAGACCGTTAATTGCCGCACAGGTCAGCGTCCCGCTTCGACGGTCGGAAGTTGAGTGCATTCAAGCTGTAAATGCACAGGTTCGTCTGCTTCGACTTGATGGCAAACTCATTCGAAGTCCAGTTGTGACCGGGAACGTTACACGAGGTGGCAGAGCTCCGCATCAGGCTCGACTGGCAAGAAGAGCAGAGCTCCGACTCATCCTCGGCGCACCGGATCCCGTCGACCTCAGGAATCTCGAGCTTG
Organism: Sonneratia caseolaris; assembly: GCA_900006705.1. NCBI lineage: Eukaryota > Viridiplantae > Streptophyta > Magnoliopsida > Myrtales > Lythraceae > Sonneratia > Sonneratia caseolaris. Next base: position 5,060,716 of record CXYZ01012692.1, on the reverse strand, counting down.
TAGACTCCACGTCTGTCGGTGGTTCTCGTGACCGAGAAGGTTATCTGCTCGGCCGTCTTAGCAGAAACAGCCTTGAATTGGCAGTCGATCCTTACGTCGGCACCTGTTCCATAGGATTCCTCGGGGGTGTCAGTGGCAAACTCATACTTCGAGCAAGTTTTCAAGATTGCCGAAAGATTCGTTGGAGCCCGGAAACTAAAACTGAAACTTTGATCGAGCTTCCTATGTGGAAAAGTTGCCCTGAAATGCTAAGAGAAATGCTGGTGGTCATCGCAGAACAGCTCAGTGCAGATTCTAAAGGCTGAAAACCGGAGACGACAACGGAAGACCGCCATCTCTTGCTTCCAGCTGAATCGAGGATAGAACTAAGATGGATAACAAAGCGAGGAGTCATCGGGAAATTTCCAACCGGGGCGAGAGCTTAAGGGCTTTATCCACAGGTTACCTGGCAAGAAGTAGCTGTGCCTGGAGAATGAGTTATTGGAGCAGAAGTCACAGTAGACGATGCCCATGACAATAATCTGCGAGCTGGGGCCCTTTTCCGGCTCAACTCCGGCACCCACTGCGAGCGAGCCCCGGGCGAGCAGGCACGAGACGGAGAGCAGAAGAACCAGGAGGGCCTCCTGCGTCCTGGTAACCATCGTCCTCATCGTGCATGCAAGCCGCGTTCTCCTGGTCGGCGTTCTGATTCCGATGGAGTATCGGATTATCCTCTGGGGGAACGGGAGAGCTCCGAGTACGGGGACTCCTGGTGGTGTGAAAGAATATGAAAGCTCGGGATGATATGGGCACGGCACGGCACGGCACGTACATGAGTGGTGCTGGTTTGCTCAGCCTCCGGCCTTATTATATACATAAAAAAAAAAAAGACCAATGACACGCGCGGCACGGAGTTGCCCTCCCCACATTAACCGTACTTACTGCTCCCTGTCCTTTTTTTTTTAAATTTATTTTAGAAACTGCCAGTATCCGTTGAACTTTGTCCAGCTGACTAATCCGGATCGTTCCGGGTCGGCTCATTTAAGACGTTTAAGAGCTTCCCGTCGCAGGTAGGACTCGAATTCGAATCCTCCCATTAAGATAATGAGTGCCGAACTACTCGACTACGTCCACGGTGGGTCCCTGTGCATTTGTCTATATAATATCTAAACACGAATGTTGTTCGAATGCAACGCTTGGTATCCCGACATTCATACCATACAGATCATTCATGACATGGACAGTGCTTGTGGGCCTTCTGGCCCAACCCGACCCGACTGGCACAAACGGGTCACCCACCTATCTCCTGCATGTAAAGGGGGGCTCTCCTTCTATGTATGAGTGGCTCTCTCCATCTCTTCTTCCCCTCTCATTCTGTCAGTGCACTTACTGAATCGTTGAAGACGGCCACGACGCCCGGATTAGACTTTTTGGCAGGTTCTCGAAGACGGCCACAGCCTCAAAGCAACCCTAACTCAATCCAAATGGTGCCGTTGCGGGACCACAACCTGAATCCGATGGGTCAACCCCATCGTATTACAAATGGACTTAAAACATATCCGTGTTTGAACCAGGTCCACCCCATTTAAGGATGAAGTATTCTCGAGTACAGAGCTCGATACGGATCCAAAACTTCAATCGAAGGGAAAGAAATACTGGGCCAATTAGGAGTGGAGGGGTTGCCTATAGAACCCGGGTTCTACCACGTGACGCCATCGAATTCGTGGTCGATAGGCCGATCCCAGTTCTGGATGGTTCGAATGAGCCAATTACGGTAGCTCGATCAGAAGGCATTCGAACCCGAGGATCGTGCACGGCGGGGAAAGGAGAGTTACTGTCAATATGGGTATGCATGTCACCTCTGGAGCTATTACGGTGGTAAGACATTCATACTCTCCATGTGAACATTAATGCCCAGAAGGTCGCCCGTGCCTTAATTTTTCTCCCCGATCCCCTCGTGACGTTCAGTCCTAGTGCCTCGTCGAGAAATAAATGAACCCGCTAGTGAGCGTAACGCCCGCTTCCCTGTATTTTTATCGCATATTCCTCAATTTCCTGAGTAACGGCAATGGTAATGCCGACCACAGGTAAATCCCGCATATCATCCCCAAGGTTCGAGGGCTGTGCTCAGCACGAGAATGAGATAGCACCGATCTACCTCGGGCTACCGCATGTCCTACCGATTCCCTTCCAGTTACCGGTAACGGAGGCGTTCGGTTTCACAACCGGGGAGAGATTATAAGCCTCAGTGGCTTCTCTAGAGTTCGGGAAGAGGTCCACCTGAGATTAAATGGTCCCTGTTACACTTGCTGGATGAGTGATCCAAAAGTGGTGGATTCGTACATTAGATGATGCCCAGATCCTGCAAATTTAAGGGTTCCACCACAGGCGAAAATCAGGGCGTCCCAATGATGCACTTCGAAAAGAGATGCACTTCGAAAAATTGAGCTCCGAAATTATCAAAATCACCCAGACCCAGAGATCACCTGGAAGAGAGTCGATACTCGGGAGTCCAACACTGGTTAGTGAAGAACCCAATGCATTCCTCCACGTATTGTACAGGGAAAAGTTTACTTATGCTTATGTACATGCATTGATCAAACTCAAAACAACTCCAACAAAATTCACCCCCCCCACGACAAATCCACGACTACATGAAGAAATTAAACTTCAAATGGGCTTTCCTTTACTTCATTTTAAACCGTCTTACTGCTCAGAACTCGGGACTCGTATTTGCTCGAAATCAATCCCTGTCATACAGACTGAGAGAGGGACAAAGGGGCAGTAGCATAGAAGCTGAAAGACCACTTGACACCTATTGTGTAGCAACGCAACTTCATTGTCGGTGCCTGTTGATAAAACAAAGAAAGCCCCTCGAACAAATCATACAAATGGCGAGGATGGCCACTCTAAACAAATCGTTTCAACTTCTCAGAGATCTCTACAACCAATAGCACGTACCTATAGTATGAATTGCAAGCACTTTTCTTACATTATGGTGCACTGGCACATCTGTTTCCTTGGTACTTCGTCAACCTTCTTCTCTGCTCAAGGGGGAAAATAGTAATTTGAGCTTCAGAGCGACTAACACCAAAGGAGTAAGCCCATATTCAGATTAATGCACGGCAGGTGACACAGGAAAATGCTTCTTTGAGCTGAGGCACGGATTATAAAATGATTTCCAAATTTTACATATCAATAATGATCACACTGCATGTATTCTCACAAGTTATCCACTCTATGTGAAAAGCTTACCAGTCTTTGTTTTGGCTATTGACTGCTGCACAACCACATGCATGGTAATCACTGCATTTGGAAGATCTCCAAAGGGTACCCTGCATTGTCCAACGGTCTTGCTGCTTTCCAAAATTTTTCCAGCATTTATCAGTTTGATGTCGTTTGCTGACTTCGGCATAAATTTTCTATCTAAAGAAATAATAACATTTGCATTGCCAGGTCAGACAAAATTGGGGGTGAGGGGGTTGCATATCAAAAGAAGACAAATATATGGCATATTATTTGAGAATGCAATCCACAGCAACATATTAGTTGGCATCCCTGAAGAAATTACTAGCTGGTTAAATTCAAATTCCTTTGAACTTTAACATTGTATATTCAAATACAAATCATATTAGGAGCTTATTACCAGATCGAGGATCTGATAACCAACAGTGATGCAGCTTACTGAACATATCGAGCATGAGCACTAAATAAATGCAGACACAAGACTTTTGAGTGTATGCTGGAGGAAGACATCAATGCCAACACTAACCAAAGGAATGCCAACGACCTCTTCACCATGCCTTTTCGTACTCCCAAAAGTAAAGAAGAAGAATGGGAAGTGCAATAAATGATAATGATGCAGATAGGGCAGATGTAGCAAGCTCAACATGGTAGCTTGTTCGCTACTAAATTTCCTCTAACACTTGAATTGATTGATTGAATGAATAATGAAGCAAACATCTACAAAAACAAGTAAATTCTGATCAATTTTTAAATACGCATCTCAGACATCTCTATCCCAGTATTATCTAGACCTTAAATTTAAAGAAAATAAAAGGACAAAATATCACTGATGTTTAGCATACTGACTCATAAAGAGTTATCAGATTCTTATGAGCCCAGTTTCTTCATTTCCTGTCAACAGAATGTCCACTGAAGAACCTTTGATAGCATTTTACATGGTTTATGGTATACTGAAGATAAGCCTCACCTTTAGGCCATTCAGCCACGATTCTCTCCTTCACCATGCCAATAGTTGAAGTTGGCGAGTATTGGAAAGGACCAATATCCGATCCATCATACAACCGGAACTTCAGCTCTACCAGGTCCTCTTCTGGCATTCTCACCCGCTCCACCAAAATTCAACACTCAATTTCCCACGAGGCAGCAGTAATCCCCAGCAGGCCAACAACCATGCAGAATCAAAGTCAACAGTCCACTCAGCTACCTGCAGAACACGCGTGCAAACAAAAACACATATAATAAACAGGCAACCATTCCAGCACGCAAAATAGATCGATAAGCAAAACAGCATCAAATCAGTCACCAAATTCTGCATATTTCCCGCAATTTATCCATTCCTTTCACAGCAACCAAACAGGGGAGCTACTTAACAGCCACCAAAGGCAAACACAATCTGCTGGGACTGATTTCGATGCGATAACAGGAAAGAATAGCGTCAGCGATGGTGTGGAAGCCGTACCTTCCGATGAAGATGAAAGGCAGAAGAACACAGCCGGCGGAAGAGATGTGATCTGTGAACTGAGAGCTGACGCGTACAGGTCTCCGAGAGAGTTCCAACTCAAAGTCGGGGATGGAAACCCTAGACGAGGTTCGGATCTCCCTCCTACCACCTGACGAAGACCCTGTGTCGAGGTCATTATGCAATACCACTACGTCTTGTTATTGAGCGTTTTTTCACCTTTTTCAATTTCCCTTTTTTCTTTTTGATTTTTTTTATTGAAATAAATTGAGGCTAACTAAATTTCAAGATGTTAAAATAAAATTTGTTTTAAAATAATTTCGAATCTCGGCGGTAAATCGAACGGGCACTTTCGTCAGTGACTTCTCATGGACACCACAGCTTTATTTGGCTGTTAAACGCGGTTCTGCAAGTGTTTAGGACAGTCCAATTGACTATTGACACGTAAGACATAGATGACGTCGGCAATAGATAGATCATTACCATTGGTTGAATTCAATCAGTTTCCATGAGTTCGGATGTAGGTTAGTGTTTCTTTTTTCTGTCGGCATTGGGCGGGAGAAATCTTAGTGATGGACGGACACTGACAGATGCAAATAGCGCGTCGGCGCGGTAAGTGCCCACGTGGCATGCGACCAGCCCACCCAGTAGTCTGAATGGTCCGCCACCGCCCTCGGGCTTCAACGGTTGTGGCCTGGGCTGGGCCCCTGTACCATCCCATGCTCCATTATTATTTAATCTTCCCTGGCCCAGGAACGGCCAGCTCTTGCCCCAGCGGGTGGCCGCGGCCCACTTCTTTCCTTTTTACCCTGACACTAACACGTTTTTTTTTTTTTAATGTTACATAAGCTACACAAACCTATTATAAAGGAAGAGAATTTTGTTGCACTCCCACGGCTCTGCTCTGCTTGTAGTTTCTCCCGGAACCTCCCTAAGCTCGGTCGCCGGGACTTTTTCTCTCTTCTCCGGCGGAGGATGCCGAATCTGGCTATGAAAGTGGGGGAGGAGCAGAAGAGCTCATGCTACTTCGTCTTCTTCAGCCAATCGCGGTCACCGCTGGGCTTCTTCGTAGCCCAGTCGACGCTCAGAGCTCTGGCGGCGGCCTGCACTCTGGTGGCCGTCTGCATCATGGTGACGAGTGAGGAGTCGGTTGTCATTCTCGGGATCCGGCTCGTAGCTCATTACAACTACTCTTCTGCTTGCAGGTGTTTTTCTTTTCGAAAATTATAGTAAGAGAGCAAAGGCAAACGTTCACATATTAAGCGTTTCCGTGGATACATTTCTATGACGTCTTCCGGCAAACGACTGTTGAAACAGAAGATGACTCTGTCCTAAGATTTATGCCTCATAGTATGCTTTTGGGATGATGAATATTGGAATGGGAAGCATTCATTGAGTTGTCTTTTTCTGTTGTTAGGTTCTTGCTAGGTGTGGATTCAGCAGTGTTTGGCTTCTCTGTGCTGTCGCTGGCGTTTCTCTGCCGTCTGAGAAGGTCAAAATCAAACTTCAAGCAGTATTTCTTCCTGTTTCTGCACGACTTGGTGAGTCGTTAGAAAAATTCGTCTTCTTGTTTTTCTTTATGAAAAATACAAGCAACAGACGCTGCTATTTTTGAGAAAGAGTCCGTTTTGCAAAGTACGAAGGACGTCACACCTACCTGCTTAAAATCTTTTGGCTTAGAAGTAGACCCTGTGGCCAGTACTCCAGCAGAACGTGAAAGAAAAAATGGCTGACCTTGTGGCCTGCTGTCCCTGGCCGCCGGAGTTTGGTGTGCGGCAACGTGGTCTTTAACCTTAGGAGGGTTTTGAGGAAAGAAATTTCCTGTGGATATATGAGGGATGGGAGAATGGCCTAAACATGCCGAACTCACATTTAACAGTTACGCTTGTAGTGCTATCACGGATTATTGAAAAGTATCGCTTCTTGTTTCATTTCATAGAACTATGTTCCAATCCCACTATCGGTGGACTGCACTGTCCTCGGACAGCTTTGGATGTCTGAAAAGGAAAGTTGTCAAGTACTGTTCCCAGCTTTAAGATTGCTGCTACCAAAGCTCCACTGTTATGTCTTCTTGTTGGGGTAGATGGAATTAGGTGCTATGTTAGGAATGGTCTATGCTGTGCTTCTGAATCCCATCTGCTTCTTGCAAATGATTTTTCAGTAAAGAAGTCGTATATTCCAGCATTTGTTTAACGTGCAGTTCTGCTCAATCCTGTTCACGTATCTAGCAAATGACCGATTTCCATAACACGTTTACTTGACAAGTTACATGAGCCATAAGCATTTCTGCAAGAATTTTGATCGGGTCATTGAATAAATGAATTTTAATAACTGATAGATTTCTTTCCTGTAGATGTCTATTTGCCGGGCTGCCCGCCTAAGAGGGTCAGCTACCCAGCTAATCTTCATAATGAAATATCGTTACTGTATAGGTAGATCTCGTTGAATGGGTAAGAAGAAAATTTTTTTTATTTGACTATTCGGCGTGTTCACTCATTTCATTGATTGGTCTAACAGGTGGTAACGGTGCTGGTGATCTCGGGGTGCTCAGCAGCGAGTGCAGTTGGGTACGTGGGCCGGTACGGCGAAGAGAAAATGGGGTGGCCTTCAGTCTGCAATCATGTGGCTTGGTTCTGCAACCGAATCTTCGTTTCCGTTATTCTGTCGTACCTGGCCTTCTTCTTCTACTTTGCCCTCTCCATCACTTCTGCCCACAAACTGGCTCTTCTATCGGCCAATTGAAGCCGGAACTGCTTCATCGGAACGGGAAGGAGTAGTAGTAGTAGTAGTAGTAGCAGAAAGCAAAGTTGGAAAGAACGGGAGTCCATCTGATTGATTCCTGCGGTGTAGAACCTAAGCATCTGCCCCCTCTTGTATCCTGTGTAACCGGGAGGGAGGATTCATGGTCTTAACACTGCATATAGATTACATTGCTGTTACTGCTGTCGCGGACAACCGTTATAGCAAATCTTGTTTTCCACCCTGCAATCAAGGCAAGCTTTCTGCAATTTTTTTCCATTATGGGGGCGGGGGATTTCCTGTCGGATCGGATCGATCATGAGTCGGTTTGCATGCATTGGATGGAAGTCGCCGGTTTGACTGATCCGTAGAGTAGACCTCCTTTCATCTGCGTCCTCGATTTGTGGGAAACTGTGAGAGTTACAACATTCACGTGTTCTGCCTCGATCGGTGGATAATGATTTGTGCACATTTATGTCGATTCGATGCCTGATTCGATACGGTGTGTGGGTCGGGAGCTCGTACCAATTAATGGGAGTGGCACTAGGATGTGTGGCAGATGATAGAATTCTATTTCTCTGCCTCCTACACAGTGCAGTGAATGGCTGCTTGAACGGTCCCGAACAGGCAATCAATCCGGGGGTATGTGACGCATTAATTGAGAGACTCTGATTGACAACTTCGGAGTTCATCTCCAAGAGAACACTCATGATTCCCAGGCAGTCTCCTTCGCTATGCCGGCAGGGCCTCCCCGCTCTTTACCCAGAAAGAGAGACTCGATACAGTTGCATTGGTACAGTCAGAATTAAGAGGTTTAAATTCATCTTCGTAATTGAAACTCATATAACTCATTATATACGTGGGCATCACCGAGAATGGTCCCTATCAATAGAATAAATTTTTTTGTAATATAATTAACTGATTAATTTAAAATTTATATTAATTTAAATAAAATATTAAAATATAATTATACGCGTATCATTAATTAAAATTTTTAATTTTTTCCATAATTTTGTAATTATAAAATTTATTTTTATATTTTTACCGCGGCACAGTTTTTTTAGGGTCATTCCGGCATGTGACGATCTCTCAGGCAGTCCGAATTCCCGTTGCCGTGAGTCAAACGAAAAACCCGACCGGGCTGCCCTTCGCGGAAAACCGAGTCCTACCATCAATGCCCTAGAAAGCCTCAGGCCTCAGAAATTTGTTCAGTTCCGAAGCTCCGATTCAGCTCACGGCGATGGCGAATCCGATCTACAAGTCGGCGACCTCGGTGCCCCTGACGCTTCAGTCCCTATCTCCGTGCCTCGGGATCGCCGACGTGTGCCGTTCATCGTTGCCCACAAGAAGGCGTCCCCCCTCAACGGGGCTCAATACAGTTACTGGTCTCGTCTTCCACATTCCAAACGAAGAATCAAGTCTTGATCCTCGATTGAAAGTAACTGCTTCGTCTCCAGGTTTCCTATTCTACTCCGATACTGCCTCTCGATGTCCTCGCAGATAAACCTCCAGAGAAGAAGTTTGATTGGGTACACTCCTTACATTTTTTTCGTGTGAAGCACTTCTCTTCGTGCTTCCTTTCTGAGTGATGACATTTTTTTGCCCTCGTGTTTTGCACGAACTACTGTCTCGGTGGTCTGAAACCTTAAAGGCCAAGGTCTAAGGTATGGAACCTATCGATCGTGATCCACTCCTGTGTTCGCACTGGTAGGGAATTTTACATTGGATATGGAGAAAATCAGCCACAGGGGAAGATGATAGATGGACACCTCTTCTCAGTCTCTGATGTACTTCTTCTGCATGAATAGCCCCGTTGTGGGGATGCCTTAATTCTTGGTTAGCAGAAAGGACACAAACATGGGTGCACATATTTCTCTATAGGAATTGGACCCAGATCAAATACCGATCAAAGTCCAGTGCAGCCCAGCCAAAAGTGGAAAGAAGAAGCGCTAGGACGCTTAGAACGAGGCAGTCCTGCTGCTAGTTTCCGGGTCTGCTAAACTTTCCTGCTGAGGTTGGTTACTACAGGTTGGCGCGAGTGAACCGACTCATTTCTTGGCCCGGGCGGTATACAGCAAGCATCAACAGGATCAGATTCTGCGAGTGCTGGTGGCTGCAGCATATTTGACTAATATATTAAAATACAGCATAATTAAAATATATATATATATATAGTACAATTATATTTTAAAATTTTTATATCAATACATTTTATAAATTATCCTACAAATGCTTAAGATAATCTTTCTTTACTGACCTCATTGGGACTCGAGCGTTACTGCCATCGCCGCCCCCGTCAGCGTCTCTCCTGTCATCTGCAATGACGACTCCAGGCTGAGATCTTCTCCGGAGACCGGGGAGTCCTGGAAGGCAAGACGTTGCCCAAATCGACCTCATCCAGGGGATCCTACGACCAGTCGCTGTCGCTCCCAGATTGTACGCCGCTGTCACTATCGCTAGATCAGCGTCACCGACGATACTATCACTGTCATTGCCGCCGCCGCCGCCGCCGTCGTCATCGTCCAGAGTCAATTTCCCCTTCCCCTTCACATCCCCCGCTCATCCTCCATCCTCGACATCCTCTTAAACATCGCAATCCTCTTCATCAAACCCGTAGTCTCGTAGCCCGTTCTCGTCTTTCTCTTCTTCTTCTTCCAGATCAGCTCCGGATCTACCAGGAGCATCATCGACTTCAGTCTCCCCAGTTCCAGCACCGGCATCCGCATGGGTGCCGCCATTGATCTTATACGCCATCTTGGGATTCTTGGTCGGGGGATCTCCGTCGGCATTGGCGCAGGTGAGATCCGGTTTGCGCTTTACAGCAAATGCGGAGTCATCTTCCTCGGTTGTGGTATCCGCCACGGTCGACTCCTCGGTCACGGCATTCTAAGGTTCTGGTGTGGTTCGGGCGGGAGGCGGAAGAGAGAGAAGAGGAACAGAAGATCGATCTAATGAACTGCATATGTAATCTAATCCACCGTTCGCATTCATCGGTAAGGTACTGTGTCAGAAAACCGCGACGAATCCACTGATTGGCACTTTTTCCCACCAAACTTTTGCCATCGCCTGCAAATTGCCCACAAAGCCAAGACTTCAATTTTAAATTAGGACTGCGATTGAAAAGAATTATATGATATTTATTTATTTTTTGTTATATAGGAACATATGAGCAGGGAAATTTGAAATTTTATAATAAAAATTAATTATATAATATATTAATAATTAAACTAAGAGAAATATTCTTCTACCAACCTTCTTCTTTCTCACTTAGAATATGAATAGTTTAATCATAATGGCATAAACTCCAAAAGTAGGTGCTCAAGACCGGTACTAGAATAGTATAATTAATAATTATTTTAAATTTTTTTAAAGATTTATTAAAATATAATTAATATTTTCTCATAATTTTTTATTACAAATATTGTTTTACATTTTTTTGCCAATGCAATTTTTTCCTAACCCTAATATTGTTGGACGCTCCAAAAATCTCAGCTCAGTTACGATGTTTTGGTATGATCGTGCCATTTTTTTATGGGTATTTCTAGTAAGGTAAGGGAAACCAAATTCTCCATGCCAGACAGCATGTTTACATTGGGAGGGGGCCACCTCGTTGGATTTCGTATTCAATATGGCATAACCGGCCATGAGAACACCATGTGACAACTACCCATCGTTTTTGAGACTCGACAGAGAACATGCTGACAACTGGGTAATCACTCATTTTATTTTACATAATCAATCAAGTATACTCTAAATATAGCGACATTCGTATAGAATTGTTAATTTCTAGTTCAACTATCAAATCTAATTGAATTAACGATTTAATCCAATGAATTATATTTTGATATTATGTTTTATTTTTATTAGATTTAAATTTATATTTTTCCGTTCAACTTAAATATTATAACATATATTTTAAACTTCAAAATTATAAATTTATACTCATATTTTAATTTATAATAATTATTTATTAAATACAAGATTCGATTTATAAACTCATAAACCAATATCTGGATCAGTTCCCAATTCGACCGGACTTTAAAAACTATGCGACAACCATAATGAAATCATCGTAGCCACTTGGTTGTTATCTACACGAGTCCGTTACATATTATTCAACACTTCTCTCATTTAAGCAAATATCAATTTGATCAATCTAATAAATAAATAAATAATATTATAAACGGAATTAGTTAGAATTTATTTCACTTACATAGCAATACATGGGCCGCACGTGTAGCGCGCTGTCGTAGTATTCCCCCTGCATGCATGAATGTAAATTTATTACGTGAAGTAGGTGACTGCATTGCATTGCATTGGATTTTATGATTTCCAATTGGTTCGGGGCAAATCGTATAGAAAATCATGATATTTAATGGTTTATTCCTGAAATAATATAAGTATTAACCGCATTAATTTTTTTTATTAACGGTTAATTTAATTGTAATAATTTGATATATTTTTAATATATAATATTCATTATAACTTCGTGAATATGCCATCGTCATATTTTTACAAGAATAATAATAATACAACCAGAAAAAAATACTAAATATCTATAATAATTTTGCATTTTATTTTAAAAAAATATAATTCCGTTTCCTTCATCTCATTTCATTACATCCTCTCCTACCTAAGCCGGCCCAGGTTCTCGGAGCTGTCTTTACAGTCCGCTGAATTCGTACTGAACAATCCTTTTTTAAAAAATAAAATAAAATTAGGCTTCTAAGCGATAAAAAAGTAATTATCTAAATTATTTAAATTTAAATTAATGAGTAATATTATGATAAAATTCGAATATATAACCAAATGTGTTGCACGTGTATCTCAATAATTTTGAGGCTGACTTGTCGTGACATTAAGAAGATGGGACCGGACCCGCGCGTGGAGTCTCGATCTTGCCTTGGGAAGGAGAAACGGTGGTTAGAGGCAGCATCGCCTGTCCCCTCTCGGCTCCCATCAGCCACACGTTCTGATTCTCAAGTTGGAGAGGCCCTCCGTTAAATTCATTGGAAGAAATCAGTCCTCGGGCCGAAAATCGCCTTCAATATCGTACCTCCTCGATCCCAGTCGCGTTTTCCTCGTGCGTAACACCACGGTTCCATCGCATAAGGGACATCTCATCGCACGACAGGCATGGTCTTGTCCGAATCATCACATGCTCTCTTCTTTTAAACCCTAGCACCACCGCCCGGGCTCTTGAACCGGGTCCCAACGTCCATTTTCTCCACCGTTTTCGGCACGGAGTCTAACAAATCTCCATTGATTCCGACTGGTGAGCATCCTCAATAAAGCTAACCGCTATCCCTCGTAGTCGCGAGCCCAAGGTAGCTCTGATGCTATCCGTACCTTAGGTTTACCCTGAAAAGTCATGGGACTTGCGTATATATCAATGAATCAGAGGTCGGTCTCTTATCGTGTGAAATGTATATTTTACTTTCAGTGAAATATTTTTTATAAGTTTTTTTTAGATATTAAGAATAATTGGTACCTAAAATATAGTGAACTATATATTTAAGTCGAGTAAAAAAAAAATAAATTCTTTTAATTATATTTTAATAAATTGAAAATGAATTAATGTGGATATGGGATCGATTGTTCTCAGCCAGTGTGTGTGTGTGGGGGACCAGTAAGTCACGGCGGGGTCCACATCTGCCGCTCTAGCTAGCCCGAGTCTAATCATCACGACAGGCCGCGGCTGAGTCAGCTCTCAAACTCGTAAAATATTGAACAAAACAAACTTCATATCTCACAGCTTAGATTCATATTTTTCTCAGCACAGGCCGTTCTCCGCCGTTGGATCTTCGTCCGTCGTGCCGGAACCTTTGTGTGTGACGTGAACGTCTTGTCACCTCAGCACTCTATCCTCCCCCTCTGGGGAACGTGTTCAATCTGAGCCGTCCGTTTCAACGAACACCGTCTGATCAAAAAATACCCCGGGGTTAGCTTTCCACGCCGGAGAGGCATTAAAAACGTCGCTTCGCGGCTTCACTGAAAATAAGGCTCTTGTCTTCTGCTCAGCGAGAGAGAGAGAGAGAGAGAGAGACAGCGCGAGACTCGCCGCCGCGATCTTCGCCGTCTACTTCTTTGGGTGCTCGTGAAGGGAGGAAGTCGAAGACCCTCGAGCTTCCCCAGAGGGAACTCAGGGGGACCTCCATTTGTTGTCGACTGGACGTACCTGGCTCTTCTCTGCTGTAGCGGAAGCTCATTTTCCTTGCACCTTTGGCTTCTCGGAGCTCGATCTCGAGGTCTGTTTCCGCGTCCCTGTTAGTCGTCGTATTTATATTACATCGATGCCTCTTTGCATTTGCTGGTAGATTCTCGTTTCTCAGCCATTGTCAGTTTGAATGGTGATCTGTGGCTTGGGAGCCCGTAGGCAGAGAGACTTGGACGATGATTTGGTTGTTAATCCTGCTGAACGAGTGCATTTATATTGTTTTACAATGTCGGGAAGTGTTCATGATAGCATGCATAATGTGTTAATTGTCTTTTGGCTTGTTGGACTGGGTCATTGGGATGAGCATGAAGGCGGTTCCAGCTTATTTTCAGTTTGTGCTGCCCTTGGATTTGCTTCTGTTGGTTTTAATGTTGTACATTTGCTGTCGATTTCATCTGTTTCCTTATGCAGATTACTCTCATCTTCAGGAGCAGAAAAAGGTTGAATTTACTGGAAAAGTGACGTTGAACTCAAAGGAGGCAGGGCAGTGGCCTTGCTGTTTGAGAATTGTTTGCGTAACCAATCAGTCGACAAAGTATTGTTGAAGCAGGAATATTCAATCCAGCTCCTTTGCTGAATTAACATGGCAGCAGCATTGCACTTTGGTGGGTTTAAGACAACCCATTCTGTAGTTTCAAGGGATTACTTGCAGTCACAGTCTGTATTGCCACAGCAGCTTCATTTTGCTGGCTCTATTGCATCAAACAATATGCTGCGTCAGACCTTGTGGTCTAGCTGCAGCAGCAGAGCTTTCAGAGTGAGTTGTGAAGCAATAAATGTTGATGTACTGGAGAAAAATGTGACAGCAAATGTAAGTTCTGGCAGTTGTGGGAATCAGTTAACTTGCGTGATGAAGTTTGGTGGGTCTTCAGTTGCCTCAGCTGAGAGGATGAGAGAAGTTGCAGATCTCATACTTAGCTTCCCCAATGAGAGGCCTGCGATTGTTCTATCAGCCATGGGAAAAACTACCAACAAGCTCCTACTGGTACATAATTTATCATCTTATTGTCTTTAATCTGCATTCTTTATGCAGTACTTGACTGAATGGGACCATGTGTTACAGGCAGGAGAAAAGGCTGTTAGCTGTGGTGTCATGAATGTGTCCTCTATAGATGAACTGAGCTTCATTAAGGATCTGCATAATAGGTATGAACTAGTTTTTGCTAAGTGAATGATAAAATTGTGTCATGTTTTCAATATCTACATTTTACCTCTTCATTCAGGACGGCAAATGAGCTTGGAGTTGACCAGTCTATAATTGAAAGTGAGTTGATACTGAGCATTTTGAACTGTTGACTGCTGCCAGTAGGGAGTGTTTAAGTTTCTTGGGCTTGTGCATCTGATTTGTCAGCTTGTCATTTATTGTCACATTTCTTGATTGCTTCCATTTCTCGGTTGTGTTCTTTGACAACATTCTACAGAACATTTAGAAGATTTAGAGCAACTTCTAAAAGGAATTGCTATGATGAAAGAGTTGACTCCGCGGACAAAAGATTACTTGGTTTCATTCGGGGAATGCATGTCCACAAGGATTTTTGCCGCCTATTTGAATAAGAAGGGATTCAAAGCAAGACAGGTATGTTTTCTTGTCTTAAAGTTGAGTAGTTCTATTTTCTTTGTGTTTGGGTCTAGGGGCATGCTATATTTGGTTACACAAGGATTGAAGATGCTTGGTTTCTATCTATAAAACACTGAACAGTAAAGGATCTGGTAGCCTTTTACGTGCCAAATTTAAGGCTTGAATCTGCATAATGAATAAACACCATTTTTTTTTATTTTGTCTATCACTCTCCTGCTTCTTTATTATAGCAAGATCTTCATGCCCATAGTTCTCTATTTTCTCAGTATGATGCCTTTGATGTTGGCTTTATTACAACTGATGACTTCACAAATGCGGAAATACTGGAAGCAACTTACCCTGCTGTTGCAAAGAGGCTATTTGATGATTGGACTAGTGATCCTGCGATACCAATTATTACAGGTTTTCTTGGAAAGGTACCTCACCCTCGAATTTGTTATGCATTTTGTTTTCTATTTGAGATTTTAATTCAAGTGTTTTGTCTAAATTACAAATGGAAGCAGTCTTCATTCTTTTCTATGTTCTTTGTGTAGGGTTGGAGAACTGGTGCAGTCACTACACTTGGTCGAGGTGGCAGTGATTTGACAGCTACAGCCATTGGTAAATCATTGGGCTTGCGAGAGATTCAGGTCTTTGAATGCATTTACTGCTTCTGAGCATTTGAATCTCGAATATGATAAAATTACTGATACTGGAGTACCCTTTGCGCTTAAAAATATTTATTCATGGGAGATACACAATTTTCATAAGAGTGCAATCTTCTTTTCCCTTTATTGAAATTATTTCAGGTATGGAAGGATGTTGATGGTGTTCTGACATGTGATCCAAACATATATCAACACGCACATCCTGTACCATGTTTGACATTCGATGAGGCGGCAGAACTCGCATATTTTGGTGCCCAGGTACTGCTGAAGTCTTGGTTATATTTCAATTTGCATTTTAATACACACGCGGGGTTTATGAGGGGATGGTGCAGTGCAATATTTACCCTTATCCTGTAGTCCTTTGTATTTGCCTTTTGTTTTATGCTCTGCTACATCCTATGGGGAAGATGAAGATCGGCAAAGATATTCTGTGTGCCAACTTGTTCCTCCAATCATGCAAAGACGAAAAAAATGGAGACAATTTGTGTTCGATATAGGTGCTTTTGTTTCATGTTAATAACATTTCCTTCTAATTGAATCCTTGTCACATCCTTGAAGGTCCTTCATCCTCAATCCATGAAACCAGCTAGAGAAGGTGATATTCCAGTTAGAGTTAAGAACTCCTATAATCGAAGTGCTGCAGGGACCCTGATAACCAAGTCAAGGGATATGAGCAAGGTATATTGATTCAGCTTTACTTGTAAATTTGAAAATCATTGTAGCTGTGGGAAAACTATGACAGAAACTGAACTTCTGCTTCCTTGCAGGCTGTTCTTACCAGTATTGTTTTGAAACGAAATGTTACCACTTTGGACATTGTTAGCACTCGAATGCTCGGTTCATTTGGTTTCCTTGCAAAGGTAAAAGAGCAACCATTTCATGATCTGCTGCTTGTTTTGCAAATCTCACCTAACATATGAATATTCTTTTTCCCTTTTTAGCCCCCTTCATCTAATACTCTTAAGATTTATTGGTACAGGTATTTTCCATCTTCGCCGATCTTGGTATATCTGTAGATGTTGTGGCTACAAGTGAAGTCAGTATTTCCTTGACTTTGGATCCGTCAAAGCTCTGGGACAGAGAGTTGATTCAGCAGGCAAGTACTGGAGTTACTTCTAATGCGAACTTTTATGGTAGGATTCTCATGTGAAGACATTTCTTCTTAGATCATCGAGGGCTCATCTGTTCACTTCATGCAGGAGCTTGACAATGTAGTCGAAGAACTCGAGAAGATTGCTATAGTCAACCTTCTCCAGAGGAGATCCATCATCTCCCTCATCGGGAATGTGAAGCGATCATCACTGATATTGGAGAAGGTATCGTTCTCATCCTGATTCTCCCTCTGCATTGAATAGAAATAGTCTTGACAAATGGCCATTTTGACTGAGGGTGCGTTGTACACCAGGCATTCCATGTCCTCCGAGATCTCGGAGTTAACGTGCAGATGATCTCTCAGGGTGCATCAAAGGTATCTTGTTGCACATTGGCTCGTATCTTCTGTTCTGTTTCTCAATTATCCTGAATTCATTATCTGAGTAGCATGTTATTTTGTTGCAAAATTGTTACCAAGGTTTGCATTAACCCAACAAAGGACTTAAATGCGATACATGTTACCCATGATCAGGTGAACATCTCATTGGTTGTGGATGATGATGAAGCAGAGCAGTGTGTTAGAGCTCTGCACTCGGCCTTCTTTGAGAACGAATTCCCAAAACTTGACGCTCAGAGCATGAATGGGAACGGTTCCGCTTCAGGATTGTGATGTTAATATTCTGTGTTTTTTCAGTCCTATTGTCGTGTCTTAGGTGTCACAGTAGACGTCACTGCTGTTCCCTGCACTACTTCAGGGAGTTTTATACCTCTATGGTCCAAATCCCATATCACTTCAAGTGTCTGATCAGCATTCAGCATTCTTAGTATTTGGGATATTGGCCGGGATTCTAGTATCTTCAATTCATTATTGCCTCTTGTTCGATGGCATGAGCTCCTGATTGTTATGCCACGTCTTCTTGTAACTGTTAAGCTTTATGCTCTAATTATTATTGCTGTTGTCATTAGACACCTTACCATCTGCTATCATTGTTTTTTAAGCGAGAGTGTGATCAGAGCTATGCTTCGGCCAGCCTGTTTCCACATCTAGTCATTGTTCTGTTTTTGCTCTCTTTTGCCTGTCGAATGAAAACCTTGATCATTGAACAAGTCACTGGACACACACCGGCCAAGACACCATCGAATAATTGAATTTCACACCAGGGCACGACTGCCCGAAGAACGAGAATCTATCTACATGAACGAGTTGGGATAGAAAACTGGCTGGAAACCCACACATGAACCTCGAGGCAATATCTCATTGGAGGGAAAATCTTTACCGGGATTTTGCTGCAAATGCTCGAGAATCGTATTCCTTAACTGTTTAAGTCAGTTGTAAGCTGCTCGTTGAATTCCCGATAAGAGAGTCGGGTGATATGGTATCTCCTGATATTCAGAACAGAGTTGTAACTGCAGCATCTAATACTGTCAGCTTAATCATGAGAGAACACTGAGAAGAGAAAGAAGTTAGATTACAGTTGAAAAGTAACACTTTGAGGCACACCGCAGATTAAAGCCCAAGTTGGTCACGACGAGAAGCGAGCATAGAAACACAAAATCAACTTTCCACTTAATTCTACAACCATATACAGATGGTTACAGCAATCCCTAGCTCGCGTTTCTCTCTTTTCTTACTAAGATTTGACCTGGTTGAGGCTTGCCAGCAGTAAAAGCACGTACAGAGACTGCCCAACCAGAGCCAAAGTTGGGAATTCTTCAGTAGCGCCGCCCGCCTGCTGTTGACAGGAGGACCTGAGTTGATTTCTTCCCCTTCTTCCCACTATCAGTCGACGACTGGGACTTGTCCAAAGTATCCACAGATCTAGCACGAGATATCATGTTGGCAAATGAGGGCGTCTTGGCACCTCCAGAACCTATATACAGAAGAAAAGCTCTAACAGATTAAAGTAGAACAATTGAGAGAGTAGATGGCATCTCAAGAATCGTATGCTTCTATTATGTTTTTCCAAGAACTCTCCTGGGGCTGACAAGGAGGAAATCAACAGATGTCATTTTGACCTGAAGAGTCAACTTTCACATTGCTTTTTAGCTGGGAAGTATCATCCTCAACCTTCAGGGCAGGAGAATCATGCCCAGCAGCAAACCCAAGCCTTGTCACGTTCGAGAATGTTTTCCTCTCTCCGACAATGGGAGGACTCGTAGAGAGAACAGAAGCACCTTCCAGAGCTGGGACAGGGTCCGGGAAAAGGTTCACAAACACCTCAGCACAATATGGAATCTCCTCTGGAAAGTCAAATCATTGACAAAGAATGCTAAGATACCTTGAAAGTCATCCATTGAATACTTTGAGGGGCCTATATTTGAGGACTGTCCAATATCAAATTGTATAGCCATGGGAATCCCAGCAGCTGCTTCAGCCTTAATTTTTTCCCTTTTTTCCTGAAAATGGACAAATTAGATCACCAATTTCCAGGAAGAAACAAACAAACTTACTAGTATTACAAAGATCGTGAGATACCTTCTTTGCAAGCTGCTTTCTATGCTTTCCACGCTTCTTGATCTCATCAAGAAATGGACGCAAAGAATCACTAGGCAGCAGGTCACTCAAATCAATTTCGCAAAGCTGAATTATTAACATGGAAAATGATTAGAGACAAAAGACAACAACATGCAACAAAATCAACAATTTCCCATGGAAAAATAGTTGTCATAAGATTAAGAAAGCACTTGAAATGTTGTCGTTAAGGAAAAATGACTCAGATATCGATAACGCCTTCTAACAGCCTCTGTCTGAGTAACTGTCTCCATCTCTAGGATCCTCCCACTTATCCTGAAATTAGTTGAGTCCGCAGCAGGAAGGAAAAGACATCAATGTTCAATTTTTACTTGTCTGAGTAGAAGTAGAAGCAAATTAGACAAACTTGGGATTTGTGATCCCAGTAAAGATCAGTTCAGAATCATGGAATCCTTTTCTATCAGGTAGGAAATATATTCTCATAAAAGGTAGAACATTTTTTTGCCCTAAGTTCATAATGACAAGTAATCTCTGGGGAGTTACAAAGGAAGCTACAAGCTCATATTGGTTATGATTTATAAGTTGAGAATGGGAATTGGACTCTATGAGATCTAATCTCCTGTTGTTCCTCAGTAGCTCAGTGGTAGAGCAGTTAGTTATCTGGGTATCAAGAAAAAAATACTGCTAAATCTTTCTGAAGTGAGAGGAGGAGGGAAGGTGCACAAGAAGTAACATAGCACCCGGAATGCAAATCCACAGACTTTTAACTTCAAGCAAAACATAGCAAGTAGCCAGCCTAATCTTAATTGGATATTATATAATGGCAGAGAGCATTTACCAGATCGAGAGAGGACAATTAAGAGCCAAATAAGTTTAAGACATAGATTAAATAAGCAGTTCTTTCATTGTTGCATGAAAATTAAATTTTTAGAAATTGAGCTCCCTTTCAAGGATATGTTTTTCTCAAACAATGCTCATATTTCTCTGATCAATTTTCTTTATATGTCTTTCCAATAATCTGCACACAACATGAGCTCTTTACCTGTGTGGAAGCATGTCATAGCTTCCATAATGGTGCAGAAGGCACTTCATGTTCAAAGGATGCAGGATAATATTCTGACCATCAACAGCCTGAAGTAGACATGCAAGAAGAACCACATAAACTCCAGAAATCCAAAGGAATAACTGTCAAGATTATCTAAATAAATAAGATTATATAAAAATACAAATAACTAAATAAATGACTCATGCGCGTAAGATTGAAGAAGTGCTGGTCAAGCTCCTCGAGAATACCACTACATACCATTTCACTGTAAGACAGAGTTTCCAAGGTCAACACAATAACCCACGATAATTTCTTATCTAACTATTCAATCATCTTCTCTTCTCTATAAGTTGTCTCATTACATATTTATTTTTATCTGCAACCATTTGTAGGAAGCAAAACCATTTAACCTATTCTAATGCAGCAGCAGCATGATTGGATAGTAAATCCTTCACTGAAAACAGAGACTAATGTGAACTGCATTCCGATAGTAACCGCATAAGGGTACAGATGCCAACTAAGTTAAACAGGCATTGTTTGCAACCGACCACAAGCAATGCACATAGGTTGTACATGAGCCTACGCTGTCAGAGTACTTTTAGGCCTTAAGAACTGCAGATAATTAAAACTTAGAGGTGCAGAATAATTCCATTTAGGAGTGCTAATCACCTGATAGAAATTGTATGAGTCACCTTCCTTTGCATCTCCAGAGCCACTCAAGCACCTTTCAGAGATCTTACTTTCACCATTAGAAGGATGGGCTGGATCTTTGTGTCTAGAAGACACAAGATCAGACTTATCTTGCCTTGCCTCCATCTTGTTCAAATCTTTACCATCAATTAACAGCTTTCCACTCCCCGATTTACAAACTTCACCTCCAGTTAAAGGAATCAAGTCAGGGTCTGGCTGAGGAGAGGAGTATTTACAAGAATTATGTCCATTAGAAGCTCGGTGCTCATTCCAATACTTCTTCCTCTTCTCAAGTTCTTCCATTGCATCAGATACATATGGAAGCTTTTCAAAATCATCAACTAACCCTGACTCAGCTCTTGCCAACCAACCATCTAGATCAGCTATTGCTCTTCTAACATACTGATCCACATCTGATGTAAATGTGAATTTTGAAAACAGGTCACTCTCATCCCTGCTATGTTGTTCTGCAGTAGTTATTTGCTTACTTTTCTGAACGGGAGTAAAAGAATCCCTCTGCCGAGTTAAGAGCGTAAATTCTATGGAATCACCAGCAGGGTATTGCTTGACAATCTCAATGTAGACAGTGTATAGATCTTTCCGGCAAATCATGACGAAGCATAAAGGACACCTTTTAAAGCATTCACCTCCATGGGAATCATCATCCATCAAAAGATACTGAAGGATACATGGGAAGCAAAATATATGCCCGCATGAGGTTATCTGTGGGCATAAAGGATACTCCAAACATATAGGGCACTGCATAGTGAAAGGAGTAGAATACTTCACACAGATTATATCTTCCCATTGTAACATCTTATCAGGATCCATTGATTCAGGAGAATATTTTTCGAAATCAAGTGCAATAAATTTGTAATTCGCCTGAAGAAATAGATCTCTGTTATAGGGTCTTATCTTTTGTGTCCTCCTAGGAGGAGGTAGCCGGTGATGAGGGCGAGAAATAGGGTCATAATGAAAGTTCAAAAGATGGTTCCCACTTATTGCTTGCAATTTCCTTCCAGTTGATTGCATGGAGCTTGCCTGAGAATCTGTAGATCCTGTACCTCTTTGACTCCGCAAAGCAGCAGTTGCACCAGATACATTCCCTCTTGATTTAGAGTATCCAAAATTCTTACCATTTGAAGATCCAAACTGGCTCACCTAAAGTTGGAGAAAAAAGTAATGGTGAGACACCACTTTGTGCTGTGGCTAAAACATAAAGAGGCATAAATTTTACACTGTTTTATTTCCAATTCTGTACTGTATTCTCCAAGATAGCACATAGATTGACAGCAAGACTGTGACTTTTACACTCAAAACAGGTGAATGCCTACATAGAAAAATGTATTCATGTTCAAGGTGGAAGCATCACTCATACCTTTTGGGAAGATCCACTTGAACCTTCTGCAGCTGGAGCCAGAGGTCCTGTAAGCATATAATGTTTGCACGAATAAGTGTCTACAGGTTATGTCACCGTGCCCATCATGGGCGTGTAATCATATATCTCGCAGGCACATTAAAGCCGTGGCAAGAAATCAAAAGAAGACAAAAATGGGTGAATACCAATAATAGCATTGACCTACCCACAAGACAAGAACATCTGTTGTGCAAAAGAAAAGATCGATTCTTTTTCATATCACATCATCGGGTTTAATAAAAATTGCAGCTTTGACAAGCTACACGAGGCGGATATGAAAAGGTATCGTCTTGCATCACTTCCTAAGTGTTGTCCTCTACAAATACTAGCCCACTGACACGACTTGTATGATTAAAATACAAAGAGATCTCCTTTACGGCAGAAAACGGAAAAAAAAAACCCCAGAACTTAACAGCACCAGTCATCCACTTGATGCCACAGCACAACTCCCTAGATCGACAAAAAGTTAAACTTAACTACGCATCTAAATTGACCTCCAGCTTTCACGCAGTGTTATGTGTCGATTAATAAATAGTCATAACACTCTGCTCCCCCGCAGCAAGAACAGCCCAATTCATATGGCTGCTAAGAAAAAAAGAAGAAGAAGAAGAAGAAGAAGAGGGCGGGCGTGCTTCCCAGAAAAATAAGATCACAGTAGAGACTGCAGTTTCAACGCGGGCTACCTTAATTTCATCCAAATATCAAACAAGGAATCAGTGGAACAACAGGATCGACAACGATCGAAACACCCAGAAAATCACCTGGAATCTGAGCGGAGGGCGCAGGAGGGGACTGAGAGACGAGGGAGTGAGGATCCTGCGAGAGTTGGGAGCCATGATTAGGGTTAGGGTGTAGGGAAAGAGGTTGAGGTGAAGAAGACGATGCGGATCCCTTGGTCTCGGCAGGCAAGATGGACATGAAAATCTTCAGGGGAGCAGGGAGAGAGGATCGGTCGTGTGCTACGCCACAGTCCGCGTCAACTGAATCGACTATTTGCAACCAAAGGCTCCTTTTACACTTTTGTTCTCTCTTATTATTTTAATTATTAATAATATTAAAAAATATTATTACAGTCATACCACCTCAACTCAATAATAATAATAATAATACTAAATAATAAGTTTAATCCTTATTAATTTTTTTTTGTACGTCTTTTATTTTATACTTTTTAAAATTGGTCCAGATCGAAAACTAGTATAGCTATGAGTCATAAGTTGGATCAAGAGTTCAATAGATTGAACCGCATATTTAATAAATAATATTAATAATAAATTTACATAATATCTACTTTTAATATAATTTATAATA